>PVKC010008540.1:0-27953 GCA_004027635.1 Crocidura indochinensis
GTGCCATGTTGGCTTTTAAGCTCCAAAGGCAGAAAGGATTCTGTTTGCAATTCCTCCGGGCGCTGCAGCAGGATGCTTTTCATGTGGTGGCCCCCCTGCTGGGCTGCTGGGCCGGTTTTCTGGGGTTTGCTTCATTGCACAGGCCCCCCTCTATGGGTCCTTCAGCTGCTTTGGGATAACGTTCCAATCCAGCCTCCCAGGCTAAATGTCATCTCGTTCTGGGATAAAGAGCAGCTCCAGGAACAGATGGAATCAAGAGAACATTTCTTGACTCAATTCTGCTAGTGTTTTTCATAAATAAAACACTTAAAAAAGAACGCCTGACTTCCCAAGAGAGTTTTCTGCCTCTTTGAACAATGTAATAATTCAACTCTATGTGTTTTAGACTTGCAATACTAACCAGACCTTAGCATGGGTATAAAACTGAGTAAAATAGATGAGAAGTCAGTTGACAGTTTCTCTCTCTTTCATTTCTTCCTGAGAAAGCCACCGTTTGATGTGGTGATGATGATCCTGTTGGATGTGCTTCAGTTTTTATTGCCAATATTATCATTTTCTCATCTTAATATGGTGAGGTATCATAGTGTGCCAATCTGCCCAGCTCACAGAGATGAAATTGCCAGTATTTGCAGATCTGGAAGATGAAAGACTGGGTCTGAAGAAAGGGAAGACTGCCTTAGCAAGGCCTGGGAGCAGGTGCCTTTTACTGAGGGCTTGACCTGCAGCAGGTCTCCCCAGACTTTTGTTCTCACCACTTGCTTTTGCCTTTTACAACGTTTGGGTAGCAAAGCCAGCAAATAGACCACATTCAGTATAATTTGACTCAGCCCGATCCTTTTAAAACCCGATGTTTGGGCCCCAATAATATGATGCTGTTATGTCTGGGGAGTGCTTGGATGCATATGCTTGGATGTATATGTGGTAGAGGGAGGGAAGCCATACAGTGCTGGGGATTGAGCTCAAGGGCCTTGTTCATGCTAGATATGTTTCACCGCTGGGGCTCTCTCTCTGGCCTAATTGTGTCTTTTGGATGCTGTCAATGGGTCAACTGGCCTTCTAGCAAGAACTTGATTTCCTCACCAATGTTGGACATTAGGAAATGGTGTAAACAACTTATTTGGCTGCTGAAGCACATTACCAAGAACACATGTTGGTTAGCTTTTCTCAATCTTTTAGTTATTTGATGCCTTTTTGTCTATCAGGAAATATTGGAAACAAGCAAATAGAAGTGTTGGGGATGGTGTGTTTCTGTATAAGCAGCTGGGTTGACTATAACTGAAAAATGTTGAGGTCACTCATCACATATTAGCAGAATAATTGGGTAATATGTTTACTTCAATCATTATTGATTCTGTTATTTTTTTAAAAGAAGAAACCCAACAGACCAACTAATAATTTTGTCATTTTGACAGTGAAGATGATTCCATTTTTGTTTTTCCAACAAGTTTTACTGATGTGATATTAACATAGTTCAACTGATGTCATCAGTTTCAAATTTGTTTTGCCAGCGTATTGATATGTGGTGTCATTGATTAAGTACTTCCCCCTCATCCTTTTGGAGTCACTCCCTAGAAATGTTTTCATAGTCTTCTGTCTTTTTCTGCGAGGTCTGGATAGATACAGCTGGAGAGGTCATGAAAATTCGCAGTATATATTTGTCTCACAAATCGATTTAGTTTGGAGCTACACCAAATTCAGAAGTGTCTGGAACAATTTGGGTAATCTATTTGTATGCCAGGGATCAAACCCAGGTTGGCTGTCCGTGAAGCAGTGCTTTACCTGCTGTACTATTTCTCTAGCTCTCACAATATATAGTGTTAAAATACTCTTAAAGCAATAAAATTGGAAGGAGGGTCTTTCCAGGGAGATGTTGCATGGTAGTGGTTATAGATTTTAGTTTAAAATCTGTGTCCCTGAAGTTAACTAAATAATTTCACCAAGATAATTCTAAGGGGGGCCCGGGAGATAGCATGGAGGTAAGGCGTTTGCCTTTCATGCAAAAGGTCATCGGTTCGAATCCCGGTGCCCCATATGGTCCCCCGTGCCTGCCAGGAGCAATTTCTGAGCATGGAGCCAGGAGTAACCCCTGAGCACTGCCGGGTGTGAACCAAAAAACAAAAAACAAACAAACAAACAAAAAAGATAATTCTAAGGACACACAATGAGTAGAATATCAATAACAATGTTAGAATGTTGGACCTATTCATAGACATTTGTATTGAATTGATGGGGAAGAAGAAATTCAGGAAACTGAGTCCACAATGACAAAGCAGATCACAGTCTGTGTGGAACTTCCATGATTGCTCAACTATCTGACCATGAGACCTCCTATGTTTTTCAAATCATCTTTTCCCATAAGCACTGTTCATCAACAAAACCTCTAACTTGGACTTGAGCTTTGAGTGAGAACGAATTCTTTGCTATTCTATGGTAAATCCGAACTAAGCGTAAGTTTTCTGAAATGTGTTGACTGTGGATGATTGCTTTGAATTTCTCAAGAGAATTGCTGTTTTAGTTTAAGATTGTTTGTGTGTGTGTGTGTGTGTGTGTGTGTGTGTGTGTGTGAGCACAGAGGAATAGAGAACTCAGTGGTTTCATTTTCCTGTGATATACAAAGATCAGTGTTTCTTAGAACCTGGTCTATAGTTTGCTTTCTGATACATACCTGGTAGAAACTGCCCTAAAATATGCAATGTGCAAAAGTCACTTAGAATTTCAGAGATTCCGGGGCCGGAGAGATAGCACAGCTGTAGGGCAAAGTTTGTCTTGCATGCAACTGACCCAGGATGGACCGTGGTTCAATCCCTGGCATCCCATATGTCCCCCAAGCCAGGAGCAATTTCTGAGCGCATAGCCAGGAGTAGTCCCTGAGCATCACCAGGTGTGGCCCCAAAACAAACAAACAATAAAAGACTTTCAGAGATTCTGGGTCTGGGTCTTTCATTTCTTGAGGAAAATGATAATTTTACAGGGCAGATGAATGCAAATAATACAAAAACTCAGTCCTCAACTATAATGTGGGTGGAAGCATCTAAGACTGCTTTCTCAGAAGGAAAAAATGTTAGAAATACAATTTTCCTCCAGCATTGCTAGAAATATGTCAATGTGACAGCATGATAATCCCTCACTATAACATCCATAACAGGTAGTGCTTAGTTATCTACCTCTTTTAGCACCTATACCAGTATTTACAGAATTTTTCCTATAGGAGGATTTTAAATGATAAAAACAACATAACATATGCAGCATCCTCAAAGTCAAAGCTAAAAGCAAATTATTAATCATTGTTATTTAGAATATGTTGCTTTTTTATATAACACATGTATTTTTGTTATTTGGGAATAAACCTCATATACATTTTATATAGTTTTGGGCATTAGCTACAACTCTGAGCTTCAAGGTCATTTAAACTTAATATAGAAGGTGTGTTTTATTTTATACTCATGGAAAGTTATCAGGGAAAATCAAATTAAGGGCCCGAGAGAAAGAAATTTCAATCGGCTGAGTGCAGCTTTGTGTGAAGGAGACCCAGATTTGATCCTTGGAACTGGATGGTCCACTGAGTACCTTTACGAATGACCCCGGATACAGAGTCAGGGAAATAGAGCAAAAGAAAGAAAATGAAAATATTTCTGAATTTGGAGTTCACTTATCTATCCAGCATGTACTATTCTCTGAAAAGAGTGACAAATATGTATATAGGTAATTCAATGATGTTGGGGGGTAGGGGTCACATTCATCAGTACTCAGGTTCTACTCCTGATTCTGTTCTTAGGGAACCATATGTAATACTGGAAATCAAACTGGGGTCAGCTGTGTGAAAGATAAATAAGTGCCTTAACCCACTGTAATGTCTCTCTGTCCTTGAGAATGATCAGTCTAATCATTCAGACAATTCATTGAATCATCATTCATTCAATCAAGCATTCCAATTATGTTTCAGGGGCTTATGAGAAGACTCAGGACCTTTACTATAGAAAGAAAAAATGAGATCACCCAGAGGCTGGAGACCATAATTGACCTTAGTAGGATTTTTTTTGTGTTTTCATGTGGCTTTTAGAACATTTTTTCTGATAATGTTAGTTGTCATGAACATCTAATTGCCGTATCTGCTTAACTGCATTATTTGACTCTTAGACAGCAGGAAGAAAATTAGAAATTGTCCTGGCACGTCCTTCCCCGGCATCTTTACAAGTTCCTTCATAATGGGCATTTGTTGATTTGGTAGATGAAGCAGGATAAAATCAGACCACAGAGAAAGTCTTTATAAAGCTAACACCATAATATGCATACAAGGACAGAAAATGAAAGATACACACACACTGGTTTTAATCTGAGCATACCCTATATCCTTGTGGTATACATAGCAACACTCAAACAAGTTGATAAAGGATAAACTGTTGGCCACCTGGACAAGAAGCCAAGTACAGCAGGCTCAAATCACCCAGGTACCAAATTGGACTCAGCCCTTACTTTGGGTAGTTATAAAATGGGAATAATAGCAGCAGAGAATTTCTTAGCCAGACACTGAGAAAATGTGCTCTAAAAATGAACTCCTTTACCAGGATGACTTTATACTAATCCATACATTCTCCACAATGATGAAATTGCCTCCTTGAATGTGAATTTATTCTTGGGAAAAGAGTGTGAAAAAAGCAATGAGATTTGGCTTTCAAAGGGACACAATACTTAAAGAGGTGTAAAGTATATCTATGTTATCTACAATTGGATGATTAAAAAAAAAGCTGATGCTGTTCTGGAGGAATAAAATATAAAATTAATTATACTATAATCAATCATATATCAAATAGTTATAGCAATTTTATTTCTTTTTTTAGCAATTTTACTCTTAAATTACAGAATATGTTTTGGTTATATGAAACTAAATATGTTTTGCTTCAATGGGACATTTGGAATGGCATTCTACAATCTGGTTGCATCATTATAACATTACATTCAATATTGTTTATCTTTCATTTACAAATGAAAAAGTTAAAACCAAAGAAATTGAGTGGTTGCCAAAAAGTCCTAGCTTTATAGGGATAGAATGAGGTTTCTTAACTCCCAATAAGGGGCTATTTTCAGCTCTAAGCCCATGTTTAAAAAATTCCCTTTACCTCTCAGAAATACAACATTAATGTAGATGTATTTTGAGACATGCTAGTGAAAAAAAAAAAAGAAAGCTAGGTAGGCTATTTATATATTGGTTACAGTTAGCATCCCAATACTTGACACTAGAATTCATGACTTTATATATAACATGTTTAATTTACATTTTAGAACAAGTTATTTTGATCTTTGATGTCACCACCACATATGATTTCTGCAAATGCTAAAGAATGAGGCAGATAGTGAAGCTGTATCATCTTCTGTTGGTCTTTATGACAGTTTTTCTTTTATTCTGAACACAAAAAAAAAATTGAACCTTTCCTTTTTGACTGAACAGGCCAATAAAGCAGAAGACATAAAATCCAAGGAGAAGGTCTTAAACTCAGGGAAAGGAGCCTCTATCTGATAAGTGGTGGAGCTTAGGGTATTGACCAGAAGGTTCAGATCATGGAAGAGATTGAGAACCCTTCATGTAGGCCTCCCAAGGTTAGATAAGCAGAGACCAGGAGCGAACTAGAATAGAACTCAAGGTTTCTGCATCTCATTTTGCAAAATCTTCCATTTCAATTCTTGAAGTGATTAAAAATTTGAAAAGCAGGCCTAGAAGCAGCATGTATTTTGGTTTTTATTAAATATAAATACATAATATTAGAAATAGTCATTCTTTCATTGTAGTAGTTCTGTCTTTGCTCCTCCTATACTTGTGCTAAATTTTTCTATCTTATAATACAAATATTTACTACTCACAATGAGTTACTAGATTCTAATCACTAAATAAGTTTTTAACTTTGTAGACTCATCATTTAAGCTTTTTTTGTGTCATGCATGAGTTGTTGATTTTTGTCTCCAGCAACTATTTGCTTGTGTCCTCTGTAAGGGATTCTGGAAAGATAGAAATAGGAGAGATGCTTGAAACTCATTGTAGAGCAGGGCAGGACAGTG
The DNA here is from genome assembly GCA_004027635.1 of Crocidura indochinensis. Classification (NCBI taxonomy): domain Eukaryota; kingdom Metazoa; phylum Chordata; class Mammalia; order Eulipotyphla; family Soricidae; genus Crocidura; species Crocidura indochinensis. The sequence continues at coordinate 6,052 of PVKC010008540.1, forward strand.
TGAAATGAATGAAGGAGAGAAATTGGAGGTTGCATTGTGATATATTTTCTGCCACACCTATTCTGATACTCTGTTCTGTCTTTCCAGTATTTTATTGAAGAAGAAAGAACAAAGATCTTACCATTGCAAAGCTAGGTGCACTGCGTATACTGAACTTTCCATTAGAGGGGAGAAGGATAGAAGTTGAAGCTTATACTTCCTAGATGTTTGGTTAGACATTCATACTCAAAATTAAAATGGAGTACCATTGCTCCAATTTCAGGAAAGTCAGTGTCGCAGATGAGATGCAGATGAGTCTCAGGTGAGCTGAGACTTTCAGAGGTGGGGCAGCTAAGTAGAAGACTATCTTTTTGTTTGTTTCTGGGGCCACACTTGGTGATGCTGAGGCATTACTCCTGGATCTGCACTCAGAAATTACTTTTGGCAGACTCAGGAGACCATGTGAGATGCCAAACAGAATCTGGGTCATTGGCCACATGCAAGGCAAACACTCTACCTGCTGTGCTATTGCTCTAGCCCCTCAGGGTTAAGTCTTGACCCAAGTCCTGAAGAAAACTTTACATGAAAGACTTTCCCCTCTACTCTCATCTACTTTAAGAAATGTCCTTGCCGGGCGGAGAGATAGCATGGAGGTAAGGTGGTTGCCTTTCATGCAGAAGGTCATCGGTTTGAATCCTGGTGTCCCATATGATCCCCGGTGCTTGCCAGAAGCAATTTCCGAGCATGGAGCCAGGAATAACCCCTGAGCACTGCCGGGTGTGACCCAAAAAAAAAAAAAAATGTCCTTGCCAAGGAGGCAAACTGTGCATGAGTGCATGTTGAGCCAGCATGTGAAAAGTAGTATGGCAGGTGGGAATGAGAGTGGAAAAGCCATAAAGCAGCTTCCAGATGGAAATAGTCACTACAACATTCACTGAACAAGTTCGTGTATGCATTTTCTAGCTCCAATGCTTTAGAAATTCTCCCTGTGAATATTAAGTGATATTATCATCAGGAGATTTCTACAGATGCTTCATTGCTGACCAGGTTAACTCAAGGACAACATGTAAGGGTCAGAAAGATAGTACAGAGTAAGGAGCACATGTCTTGCATATAGTCAACCAGGCTTTGATATCTAACATCATATGTGATCCTCTAGCATCACAAAGAGTGATCTCTGAGTGCAGTCAGGAGTTAAACTTGAGCATCACTGTATGTGGTCAAAAAACAGGGGGGTAGAGGAGACACAGAGTATACACAGAGAGACACGCGCACACGCACAGAGAGAAAGAGAGATACAGATAATATTTTAGTGGTCAAACATGTCTATAACCAGAGACTTCCTCACTTGTAATCTGCATTGTCCTCTGGGTAACCCCACTGTTTGAATGAATGATGCTGCTATGTTTGAGCAGCTAAAAACAATTACACATTAAATAAATACTTGCTGCATGATTAGAAGAACAAATAGTATGTTCTATTAATATACTATAATATATAGTGATATAATATATAATAATATAATATCTAGTTTTATCATCCAGACACTTAGAAATAGATGTAAATTCAATAGATATCCCTGGTTGCTAACAGGCAGATGTAGAGAATCCTAACTTTCCCCAGATTCCTATTGATAATGTAGGAGTAACAAAGGGAGGCTTCGAGGGACTTTGAAAGTCAATGTAGATTTAGATGGGAATTTTTAAGGCAAGTCAGAGAGAACCTGATACTTGGGGACACTTTTAGTTCTGAAGCTGCTCCCAGTACTCAAAGACCAGGCATAAAGCCTGCATCTAACCTTTTGAGTTCTCTAGTAAGCCTCAAAGGTAGAGATGTTTTATTTACAATTCAGTTTCTAATAGTTATTGGTCTCAATTTCTCTGTTGGTGAGAAGAAGTTTTCCTGATTTACTACTTGATACTGGCTCCTTCTTTGAAAGAAGAGTGTCACTGCACGTAACATGGATGTCTCCATTATAAAGAAAAAACACACTCCAGATGTGTCTACTGGCTTTCCTGGTGAAGTGCCTAATTTTCCCCAAGAAATAATTCAGCCAGAAGGCCCGTTGGTGGAAGTCAATCATAACCCCTGCGTGGATTACTGGCTATATTTCTGACATGACTGTGACATTATAGTTCTCTTTTCCTTTTATTTAATTTTGTCTTCTTTACTAACTACAGTATTTCGGCCTTAGTTATCCTGCAGTCTTTTTTTTTTTTTTTTTTTTTTTGGTTTTTGGGCCACACCCAGTGACGCCCGCAGTCTTAAAGAAATTTCAGTACCAAAGAAAGCTGCTAGAAGTTCCCTGATGACTAAGTATATTTGCAACTCAAAGTTCAGCCAGCTACCTCTCTTTCTGTCAGCCTATTTACTTCCAAAGGCCAAGTCAAAACATAGCATCTTCAAGACAATGGTCTTCTCTCCTTGCCTTTGAGCACCACAGCAGAATGACTTTGCCTCAGGGACTTTCCCTGTCACTTTGTATACCTGCTAACAAACAGGTTTGGCCAGTGTAGAATTAGGCTATTTTACTAGGTATAATTCTGTACCCCTTTCATAAGTTTTATCTCTTTCTATTACCAGATCATAGAAAGTGGGTCTTAGCCCCTATCTAAAATACTATTTGCCTCAGGTTAAGGATATTTGTTATTAGGAAGAAAAGCAGGATTCCTGCTATCCCTTAATTTACATCAGTAATGGCACCTAGGGCCAGGAACTACTTTGATATGTAAGAAATTAGACTTCCTTTTATCCTCTGACTCCTAACTGAAACCTTTTCTATTCCAGGGTTACAAACTACCTAAAGCTATGTGTATTTGTTCTAAAATCAAACAATGTACATTAATAGTTGCTGTACTTGGAAAGAAATAATGTACATTACATTCCTTTCATATTATGGCTGCCTCTTTTTCCCTTTATATACTCCCTTGCCTGAAGATTAAATTTGTCACACTCCTGCCAGAAATGTGTTTACCCCACACATACTGCATGTGGTATCATTTCATATTTCATATTTCATATCCGTCCCCTCGTGTACCCGTTTTCCTCTGGTGAAAGGACTATGACCCACAAGAATTGCTGAGATGCAACACATCCGCAGCAGAAGAGCAAGAGAACTTTATGCCAACTTTGTTTTCTTGGAAGAGAAAATGGAGCCAGGCATAATTCTAAAATTCTTTGTGGATTTCTTAGCACTTCCCAAGAAGCATTAAAGGCAATCATGATCTTAAAACTATGTTCTCTAAATCTAGCTTCTTAAACTGCAGGGTTATGACTCCATAAAAGAATATCAGGGTCAGCAAAAAATCTTTAAAATGTTGTTTAAAAATGAATTTATTTGTGATTTAGTATCAGTAAATATTTGGTTTATGTGTCTCTTCTATATTCCTATATACCTGGAGTCACATAAAAGTATCTTAGGTAGGGGCCGAAGCAGTGGTATAGTGGTAAGGTGTCTGCCTTGCACTCACTAGCCTAAAACGAACCTTGGTTAGATCCCCTGTTATCCCATATGGTCCCCCAAGTCAAGAGTAATTTCTGAGGGCAAAGCCAGGAGTAACCCCTGAGCATCACCAGGTATGGTAAAAAAAAAAAAAAAAAAAAAAAAAAAAAAAAAAAAAAAAAAAAAAAAAAAAAAAAAAAAAAACAGAAAGAAAAATAGAACTTAGATAAAAATGAGTTCCAAGTGAAGTGTTTAAGAAATCATGCTATCAAGAATTTTACTCTGGACCCAAGAGAATGGAATTTGGGACCAGAGATAATACAATAGGGATTTTTTTCATTATGTCTGACCTGGGTTTGATCCTATGGTCCCCTAAACTCTCCAAGATAATTCCTGAGGAGTAAGCCCTGAGATACTAGGTGTAGCCCAAATAACAAGAGAGAGGTTTTATTTGACCATCTTAGTTTAAGTTTAAACCAAAAGATATGCATGGCTAGCACATGTATGAGATATGGAAAATATATAATCCAATGACTGATCATATCTATCTTATACTTATCCTTGCCTTTTTGCTTTAGTTACAAGGTTCATTTATTTGGGGTACAAATTTGCTCAACTGTACACATGATTTCCCAGTGTCCTTAGCATAGAGTGGCCATAATGGTTAACTATGCATTGGATTCTAAAAATCCTATATTTTCCTTTATTTTCACAATCTTCTGAATATGGAAATCAAGCTACACCTGAGTTAGTTATCTAATTATTATAACTGGTGAGTCATGAACTATGACTGTTTCCATTTTGCCAATAAAGAAATTCAGTACCATTTGTTTTAATGACCCAAGTTGCAAAGGCCCTAAAGAGACTGAAACCTGATCTGACTCCAGACATCAAGTTTGGTGTTAACAAGAGATATTCGAATAAAATGGAATCCAGATATTTCTGATTCTAGATCCTAAACTTCAAACTACTTTTCAGATTTCCTAAAGAATCTAAACTAATGATGCAGAGAATAAGGAAACAGGGGTGGCATCTAGAGGAACTGTGAAACACTTAACCAAACAGTATAAACTTTAAAGAATAAATACCTTGGAACAGGTGTGTGTTCTGCTCAGGGAGATGGACTAAGCGGACACTCATGAACTAAGATGCACAAAGTGGAAACTACTGTGGGGAAATGGTGCATAGAAGTGAGTGAGTGCTGTGAAACAGAACAGAGAGGGTCCATGGTTAGCCCCGGGAGAATGATCAGTTCACTTTCTCTCCCAGCCTATAACCCATGTACCTTTGGGCATACCTTTGTGCAGAAGGGCATGTCAAAGTTGCTCTCTCTGTCATGACCCACTTTTTTCCACATACATGCAGAAACATACTTATATACTGCATTCACACACATGCAAAGAAATGCAGCTTAAGATATATTTTAAAATGGCAATCTGCAGTTAGAGGCATAGTCAAGAGTATGTGGAGTTTAACACAAACAGTAATGCTTTTGATTAGAAAACATTTGATTTCTCCTGTGGATTTATTGACTAATATCAAAGGTTGTTTAGATATATATTCATAGCAAAGGAAACACAAAGACACACATGACAACAGATCTTGACTTTTTCAATAGTAATGGAGGCAGCATCTTCCTGTTGTCAGGTCTCAGGTTCTGTCAGATTTAAAATGAGACTCTACCATTCAGGCCTCAGGGGTCTCATATGTGAAAATGGCTGTAATGTTGAAATAGTTGCCTGTCGGGTAGATTTAGGAAGTGAATTATGGAAAGCATTCAGCTTTAGGAAATTCAGCTTTCTCTGGTCTTTCAAGAAACTGCAGGGATATTTAAACACGGGGAACTGGATAGGCAGGTCCTAGTTGCAGTCTGGGTTTCCTTTATTTATTTTCTAGGCCTCAAAACTAGAAACACCCAACCCAAGGTTAAGGGAGAGACTCCTGTGTCCATGTCCCTTAAGTGTTGAGACTATCTACTGTGTTTCAGATGCTATGCACTATCATTTTCACCAGAAATCCCCAGCCAAGCATGGGGATTAGAGGAAGGATTCTTCCCATTTATTTAGTTGAATCTCCTAGCCTCCACAAAGATGCTAGAGTGCCATCCTATCCTCTGCCCTACTCTTTTCTAAGGAAGTACAATATCTGAAGTGTCTGACTATAGATTGTAAATGAAGCCTGAGGTAGAAGTACACAGGAAAAAAAGATGGTGTTTGGCATTCATTGATAGCACAGAGGAATTTCCAAGTACCAGTTCCTAAGTCCTCTGCTGAGCTGCTCTGCTCCTTTCTAAGAGGCTACAGTCATAGCCCCCACCCCCCACCCCTGCAGGAAGGGGGTGTGAGTGAGTGAGGAAGGAGTAGTGGAGACTTGGCTTTGCTCTGTTTATTTTGAATCTGAGGAAGCCAGCTTTCTCTTTCATTTACATATGGCTCTCCTTGTTCTATTTATTATTTTTAGCTAGAAATGAAGAATTTGGTAATGCCATTAGAGTGTTGTCTTTAGACTCTGTTCTAACTTGTAAATCTTATCTAGTTCTATTCTGTTTCTACTTTATGTAATATAAATTCAGTATCTAAATTATTGGAGTCATTAATCAAATTGTGACCTCTTTCGTTTTCTCATATGAAAGCAAATAGGAAAAATGGAATTTTATTTCAGATAATCAACATGGATTTTTCTTGTTAGATTTGTTGGGTTATTTGATTCTCCCAAGTGATTCTTTTTCCTTTCCTTCCCTTCCATCTCATTCCCCCTTCCCCTTTTGAGTCCCTTCCCTTCTCGGTGCTTTTCTTCCCTCTTCTCTCCTCTTTATACATCTCTCCCCCCCTTTTCCTCTTCCCACTTCCTTTTATTTATTTTATTTTCTTCTAACTCTCTCTTTGCTGTCTTCTTAAATTACTCTTTGACCACAGTCTGGATAAGAAGATAATACATAGGGTAAGATACATGCCTACTTATGCATCTAAATTGATTTTGATAAACAACACCACGCAGTCCCACAATCATCACAGTATGGTTTTGGAGACTTAGAAAAGCAAGGTTGCCCAGGTATCTTGGACACCAGCATTACAGAACCTGAGAAGCATATCCCCTGAGGAATTCTTCCATTGAATCTCTGGGCTGCTTGGCTGACATGTGACATTTGGGGCCTTCTGAGCACAACTTAGGAAGCAAACAAACAACTATCTCTTGGACAGTCACTATAACCTCTATAAAATATTATTGAGAAAAACAGAGTTCTATCTACTTACATTTTATGCTCTATCATGATCATTTTATTTTTCAGACTTTTGTGGCTTGTTCTCTATAAGCAGAAAGTTGAAAATATGCCTTCCTGTTTCCGCTCCTCACTAGCCAGTATTCTCATCGATGAGGTCTTTTATGGTATAGGGAAAGCTGATACACAGAAAAAGTTGGAGCACAGAGCTAGTAGCAATAGTATAGGATAGGGCATTTGCTTTATATGTAGTTAACCCAGGTTTGATCCCCAACATTCTATATAGTCTCCAGAGCCAGCCAGGAGTTATTCATGAGCACAGAGCTATGAATAACTCCTGAGCATTGCCTGATATAGCCCCCAAAAGAGGACAAAAGTTGGACCCAATAAGTAACAGAATATGTTGATGATCTTTTTTATTTATAATTTATTTATTTAGTTAGTTTGTTTGTTTGGGCCACACTCAGTCATGGACAGGCGTTTTTTCTGGCTCTGAGCTCAGAAATAATTTCTGGCAGGCTCGGGGGACCTTATGGGCTGCTGGGAATTGAACCCGGGTGCATCCTGGGTCAGCCAAGTGCAAGGCAAATGCCCTACCGCTGTGCTATTTCTCAGGCCCCTGTTGATGGTCTTTTAAATTGTCCAAGAATACTTTATAAAATGAGAAAATGCAAAAGATGCCTGGAAATAGCTCTTTTGCCACAATAGACTTTGGAGGTTTTAGGTGGATCTCAAAATGTATAAAAGATCTTAAAAGTGGTGATAATATCCTGGGGTTAGGATATGGTAGGCCAAGACACACAAAAATTACTCTGATACTTCAATAATGCCTAAGGAAAAAGTAAGTCTTATTTCTTAACATCTGAGAAGTTGGTATTATAAATGTCATTTATAATTAATTCATACAGCTCATTATTAAAGTTAGTACATTTAGCTTAAATTAACAAATAGAACATATTTTAATGGAATATTTCTGTTATGATTACTTCTTTTTTCACTTTGGGAAGATATTTTGCACTCTGCACAAAGATATTTCCTTACCAGGGTTCCAGGGTAAATTTTTTTTTATGATTTCTACTCTTTTTGGAGACAAAGCTCTTTGAAGTTAAAATAAATAGAAATAAAAAGACAAAACCACAGTAAAACTAAAAACATTTTTCTGGACAGCAGTAAATCTTGTGACTCCTTAGGAGATAGGAAATGTAAAGAAACGGTTCTTTTAGTCCTACTGAGAGGTGGACTGTTCATGTTTATTTAAAATTTACCCTATATTTATTTTCTTCTTACAAAGCAGAACAACATTTTCTAAGAATAAGAAGATTCAGCATGTTTGACTTATTAAATTAACTTAATCTCAGCTGAAGACAGAAGTTTTTAGAAAAGAAACATGGAGTGATTTAGCTCTACTTCCATTGCCTTTGGGGTGATGCAGTCTGACTAAAATGTGAAATGATTCACACAAAGAAAAATTATGATATTATATAATACCTTATCTTATTATGCACTAAGGCATCATCAGGCAATAACTAAATAACACAGGTGTGTGTATATGATCATGTGCACATGCATATGCATGTTTTATACTTTCTCATAATACACAAAGAAAGATGAACAAACTGGAAAAAAAAAACCTCAAAACCAGGGCTGGAGCAGTAGCTCAAATGGAAAGATATCTGCTTTGCCCTTGTTAGCCTAGGATGAAGGACTGCTATTCAATCCTCAGCATTCCATATGGTCCCCCAAGTCAGAAGCAGGAGCAATTTCTGAGCGCATATCCAGAAGTAACCCTTGAGCATCACCGGGTGTGGCCCAAAAACCAAAACCAAAACCTAAACAAAAACAAAAACAAAAAACTCAAAACCCAGACAAAATTAATACTGCCTGCCAGTTGACAATCTCCAGTGAGAATTTGAACAACAGCATTCACACAAAGGAGGAAAATATTTAAACCATGTCTTACAGAATCAATTTCTTTTATGAAGTGTACAAAGTATAGATGGTGTCATTAGATTAAGCAACATGACTTTGTGAAACTAAACTAAACCATCTGCTCAAGGAGACCAGAGCACCAGAAGGCAGGACTGAAGCTTCGATCTGCCTTGAATGAGCATTCACTACTCTGATTGCCTATTGTCCCAACTCCAGTCAAGACTTCATAGTCTTGACATAGCCTTAAGACATAATAAAACAAATGTTGAATAAGCTGCACTGACTGGTTAAAACTAGCTGGACATAGCTTGACGGTGATTGATCAGATCCTCAGGAATAATTCTGATCCTGTCTTTTTATGAGTTTATGAGATAACCCCACTAGACCACCTTTTTCAATTATGGGGTGTCAGTCTCTGGGACAGAGGCACTCCATGAGTTCCCTGGAGAGAGTGGAAACAGGGTTTTCTTCTGTTATAGCCATACAGCAATGATGTCGGGGTCTTGTTTGTTTGTTTGTTTGTTTGTTTGTGCCAAACCAGGAGGTGCCCAAGGGTTACTCCTGACTCTGTGCTCAGACATTGCTCCTGGCTCAGGAGACCTTATGGGATGCTGTATCGAACCTGAGTCCCTCTGGGTCTGCCACCAGCAAGCAAACACCCTACCACTGTGCTACCACTCCAGCCCACAATGATGTAGTTTTTATTTTGTTTCTTTATTTTTTGTTTCCATTTAGTTATGTAGAAGGCACTGCAGTGTTCTGAATTTGTTCATGTTGATCACTGTTTTTCAAATCTTTGTTCTTACAGCAGAGGTCTAAGACCTATCAGCTATCAAGATGAAAAAATACTCCCCATCTTCACCATAGTTAACACTGGATTAAATTGTGATATCCAAGTAGTGTCAGAAACACGTTCTCAATCTGTAGGGTAATAAATATAACAGGGTAATAAGCATAGCTGGGAGAGTTGGAGAATTACGTTGGTTAAGAATGTGGACTTAGTATATGACCAGCCTGTTTTTATATCCTGATCATAGCTACATGTCTTTGGCATATTATTCCATCTTTCAAAACCCGTTTTCTTTTTCTTTTTTTTTTTCCCTTTTTTTGGCTGTTGTGTCACACCCAGCAGTGCATGGGGGCTACTCCTGGCTCTACACTCAGAAATCACCCCGGCAGGCTAGCAGGATGGGGGGGAACCATATGGGATGCCCGGATTTGAACCAATGTCCTTCTCGATGCAAGGCAAATGCCTTATCTCTGTGCTATCTCTCCGGTCCCAAAATCTGTTTTCTTATTAAAAATGGTAAGTAAGTCTTTACAGGTCTGGTAGGATTCTTGAGAAGATTAAATGGGTTGACTTAGCACCTAGTAGTGCCTTATGTCAGTAAATGTCTGTTTGTAGTGATACTTGCCCAGTCTCTAAGATGAACTGAGCAAACGAGTTCCTCGTGGTGCTAGTCTTCATCAAAGCAGTTTCTTCGTTTGTTTGTTTGGGTTTTTTTGGTCACACCCGGCAGCACTCAGAGGTCACTCCTGGCTCCATGCTCAGAAATCCCTCCTGGCAGGCATGGGGGGGGGCCATATGGGATGCCAGGATTCGAACCACCGTCCTTCTGCATGAAAGGCAGATGCCTTATCTCCATGCTATCTTGCCGGCCCCAAAGCAGTTTCTTTGATATTACCTATTTGAAATCATTAGCTAATGTTTTTGACTAAAATGCGACAGAGACCAATGTTAGTTATTTTAGTTACAAAGAGCTGATCTAGTAAATGTATGCTCTTCACTGTTGACACTGAACTTGACAGGATACCCCTTAGATTCCATTTACACTACACTTTGGGAAGGTCACTGCATGTTGTCCATATTCATTCTGAAGAAGTGACTGGCTGACTATCCCTGATGTCACCACCCAAACCAGCATGAATTCCTAGAGGACCCTATTTTCACCATGAGGCTCAGCTACTAATATGGGGTGAGTGAGATGCTTCAGTATCTTTAGGATCCCTTGAGGTTTCTCTTTGGGCCAAGATGAGCACTTCTGATTCAGTTTGAGGATCTGACCGGGATCCTCCATACACTTGATTTTTGGCCCATTCACTTGTCAGTCTCAATCTTCCTGAAGTTCTGAAAGTGGAAACTATTAGCCATTTTTGGAGAAGGCAGAGAAGTAAATGAGAAAACTTAATTGGGATTAGAAAGTAAGGTGTAGGGATGTGAAGATGGAAGAAGAGACTACATGGTTAACCAAGAGACCTGACTCCAAGTCACCAGCCTCCTTGCCTGCTTCCCTGAGAGATGTATGTCTGGATTATTTAAAAGCAGGTCAACTCAGGGCCTGAGCAGTCACGCTAGAGGTAAGGCGTGTCTGTTTGCCTTGCAAGCACTAGCCTAGGACGGATGTGGTTCTATCCCCAGGCATCCCATATGGTCCCCAAAGCCAGGAGCGATTTCTGAGCACATAGCCAGGAGTAATCCCTCAGCGTCAACAGTGTGGCCCAATAAAACAAACCAAAAAATAAATTAATTAATTAAAAAAAAGCAGGTCAACTCAAAGTACAGAGACAGAATAGGCTTTAAAAGTGGAACCCTACTACTACTTTCTGATACATGTATCTACTTACTTTTATTTTTATGGTAAACATAATTTTTAAAAAATTCCTAAATTTTATACAGAGATTGACTTATTGTACATCATATGGTTTCTGTGTTATGGAATCTCAAGCTTCATACTTTTCCTATGGGTTCTCACAGACAGAAGTTTTTGTCAACATGAGGGGCTGTGAATAAGATGTCAACATGAACTTTCCTTGTTGGTTCAGAACAGTGTAAAATATGAGGATATTTGGTTGATTTACTATATCTGATTTAATTTGCTATTTTCAGAACTAAGAACTTTAAATGAGAAATATTTATCCCATTTGTAATATAATAGTAAATTACAGTGAACATTTTGGGTATCATCTGGATTTACTATTGCAATCAGGTTCTCTGGAAATTTGTTGAATACAAAGTAAATGGTATACTTTTCACTTACAATAACAAGAAAACAGAGCCCAGAAAGGGGACATAGCAAATAAAGTGCTTGTCTTGCATTTGGCTGACTTGGGTTTGATCTGTGACACTGCTTATGATACGATGAGTCTCACTAGGAGCGATCCCTATGCAGACAGAGAACCAGGAATAAGCCCAGTCAAGTGTGGTCCCTAAACCAAGAAGATAAAAGCAACACACTTTTTTACCTTTCCTCTTAGTCTATGTTAGTGAAAAGTAACTTTTCAAAGTCTTTAGGCATGATGGAGGTAAGAGAAATCATCTCTTGCTTGAGTTAGTAAGGCTAGAAAATAAATAATTCCTATTTTTATTATATTATTCTTGAAGTAAAAAATATGTAGCAAGGGACTGAAACAGTGGTGCGAGCTGTAAGGCATTTGCCTTGTGCATGCTAGCCTAGGATGGACCACGGTTCAATCCCCTGGCATTTTATATGGCCCCCCAAGCCAGGAGCGATTTCTGAGTGCATAACCAGGAGTAACCCTGAGTGTCACTGGGTGTGGCCCAAAAACAGAAAACAAAAACAAACCAAAAAAACTCCATAAACCTTGTAAGAAATAATAAATGGAAAAGAAGAATAACTGTTTTCTTTTTAAAAGAAACTAATGCTAGACAGAGTAAAAATAGATGTTTTCAATAGTTTTAGTCATTTTGTTGCTAAAGTAGTATAAATACTATAAACCCTTCGTAGACACTTGGAAAGAAAATTTGTGAAATCATCCAATTTAATGTTTAATCATTAGAAATATAAAACTTTCTGACTCATTTGCAAAGAAACAGACACTATAAATTCTTGATTGACAAAAGGAAATAGACATTTTTCTAGCCAAGTTTAGTAGAAATCTTGATAAAACTGGTGAATAGTATTGAAAAATGAATATTATGATTTAGAACACACAACCAATATAAAATTTCTTCCATTTGGACCTATGTAATTGTGAGTATTGCCTTCTTCAGCATCATAGCTATTATAGTCAGGAATCAAGGAAAATATTAAAGTATCTTTTTTTTTGGGGGGGGGGGTCTCACCCAGCGGTGCTCAGGGGTTACTCCTGGCTCCATGCTCAGAAATTGCTCCTGGCAGGCACGGGGGACCATATGGGGCACTGGGATTCGAACCGATGACCTTTTGCATGAAAGGCAAATGCCTTACCTCCATGCTATCTCCCAGGCCCCTAAAGTATCTTTTTTATTTTTGGTTTTGGGGTCATACCTGGCAGCGCTCAGGGGTTACTCCTGGCTCTATACTCAGAAATCACTCCTGGCAAGCTCGGGGAGCCATATGGGATACCAGGGTTTGAACCACGGTCCTTCTGCATGCAAGACAAACACCCTACCTCCATGCTATCTCTCAGACCCCACATTAAAGTATCGTTTTACAAAGTATTCAAATCGTATTTTCAAAATAGTTTCAAGAAAACATTTGTTAAAAAGCAGAAAATATTTAGTATCATTAACAATGTTTAAGATTCTATCTTTATTTTACTCTTCAAAAAATCATTGTGTTTGGGGCCTAACAGGAGTAGCCCCTGAGTACTGCCGGTGTACCCAAAACCCAAATCAAACCAAACCAAACCAAACAACATTGTGTTTGCTTTATTAGGAGCATAATGTATCACACATAAAATGTTGATATATCATCTGCAGTTATTTTATATATATGTATGTATGTATGTATATATATTCTATTTTGGGGCCATACCCAGTGACACTCAGGGGTTACTCCTGGCTCTGAGCTCAGAAATTACTCCTGGCTTGGGGGACCATATGGGATACTAGGGGATTGAACAGCGGTCCGTCCTGGGTCAGCTGCGTGCAAGGCAAATGCCTTACTGTTGCACCATTGCTCTGGCCCCCATAGTTATTTTTATAAATTGGGAAAAATTGTATTATTTCCTAATGGAGAGAGAAATAAATGATGTTCTTCCTGCATGATTTAGCAGTTGCTTTTCTTGCACAAAGCCACATTGGGATTATTGAACTTCACTGATTTTATGTCTCCTATTAAAGAACTATAAGAAGAAGTATAGAGTATTGGGCCAGAGAGATAGCATGGAGATAGGGTGTTTGCCTTGCATGCAGAAGGACAGTGGTTCTAATCCTGGCATCACATCACATCCCGAGCCTGCCAGGAGCAATTTCTGAGCATAGAGCCAGGAGTGACCCCTGAGCGCCACCAGGTGTGACCCATAAAAAAAAAAAAAAGAAGTATAGAGTACTAACTTGAGAAACTGTACAGTCTTACCTTTTGAACTCTTTTAAATATCTTATTTATTACAAATTAAAAAATTCTAAATAAGTGAATCATAAATAGCTGATAGTGGTAGAATAAGAATTATAATATAAGGCCTGAGAGATAGCATGGAGGTATGCACTTTCCTTGCATGCACAAGGACGGTGGTTTGAATCCCCGCATCCCATATGGTTGTTCAAGCCTGCCAGGAGCAATTTCTGAGCGTAGAGCCAAGAGCAACTCCTGGGCGCTGCTGGGTGTGACCCGCCCCCCAAAAAGAATTATAATATAGAAGTTGCTCAACTGAATATAGTAAAATAAAATCTAGATTATAGTTAATTGAATTAGTTCAATTAATCTAGTTTATATTTTTATAAACTTCATTTTTTACTTCAATTTTGGTTTTAAATAATTTTTAATAAACCAACTACTGCTTCAGTCATGAGTCAATGAATAAATAACAAATAAATAAATATATGTATCCTGTGATCCATTATAAACAGAATATTTTCTGTGTGAACTATGATGGAGTTAATTGCATGATTGTATCCAGTCAGCCAAATGGAAAAGCTTTTCATGTCCATGTAAAGAATCAAACTACAGAGATTCTAAACAAATATCAAGCTTTGTTAGCAATGACTTTAAGCTGATTTAAATATATATTTTATAAAATATTTCCTTGACCCTTGATTTTCAATTTTTCAGAAATCTAGGACCCTGGCATGGGATTTGCTTCCTACTGAGCACTAGGGAAGCCTTGTCCTAATGTCTTCCAGATGTTTCTTCATGACCTATCCCAGGGACTCTACAACATTTGCACTTGTTTAGGGGGTTGGGGTGGGTACAATCTATTCCAATGAGAATCTGCTTTTTTAATGGTCACTTTAAAAAATGAAACTGGATTATTGAGACATGGACATTTGATGTGGTCCAAATCACATTTACTCTTCTTATGTATTTGATGACTGTTAATTACTTGTTTTCAGCTTTCCTCTGATTGACTTTAAAGAATCTTCCCAAATGTATCCTCTTGCAAGACAATACCATATAAACATACATCTGAACAGTCGCATGTGGTTTGCTGAAAACAGTTATGTTTCTTCGTTTGAAAGGGTTCTTTTTTCATAGTTTCACTGGTTCTTAAAATGTCAAGTAAAAATGCTAGAAAAAAACAGATGAATTATATTCACATGAACAATAACAAGTTGCCTCAGAAGACAGAACTATTTGACCACAACATGTAAATAATACTATCAATATAAATATACATATATGCATACATACATGTGTGCTTAAATCTGTATCTTCCAACACTAAATGGTAGTCATAGACTTTGAAGGTTAACTCTATTTTAAAAAACAAAAAGGGGAAAAAAACTATAAAGGAAGAGAAAGCTTTGAAACATGTCTGTAAACCATGTGAAATACATTTGGGTTTTTTCAAAGGGAATTGAAGGCTTTCAATTTCAACAGAAGTAAATTGCTGTCATTATTAATAGCAGACATGTGGCAGTGTTTTTAATTGAGACCAAAAGTGTGGGTTCTTCCTAGTACAAAGATGGTGCAGACTCAGAGGCTGTAAAATGTACAAAATTTTTATTCCTTGGAGCTTTTTTCCCCCAAGTGTCTAAAAATTCAGTATGTAGCTTTTGAGTTCAAGACTAAGATATTTCGAGAAGTAGTGATGATCTTTGGCATAGGAAGAGTGTTTGCCCTTATGATTACATAAAGGTATCTGAAACTTGTAGCTTTTAATGAAAATTAAGGTGAAATTCACTCCTCAGAAATTTGCTCTAGGAGCATGAGAACACATGCTCCTCTGTCATCCTTGGACTTTTTCTGCCTAGGCTCATACACTTCTCTGCAGAATGATTTGATTTAGGAAGCAAATATAATTTAATAAGTTTTTTCCTTTATTAAAAGACTTAATGAAACTGCTAAGGGCTTGTAAACAAACATAGACTAATATTACCTGCAAAACAACAGAAAGTGCCAACACTGCCTTCAAAGAAATTGAAGTCATATTGGAGAAACAGGTCAACAAATACTTGCAGCTCACTGTGATGAAAACAGCAATAAAAGTCTGACATGGGCCTGGCTGTGGTTCTTTAAGGAGCATCAAAATGTCTTGCAGGACTTGTTAAAACCAGATTGCGGAATGCCTCACCCCTTGAACTCCAATCATTTTCTGTTCAATAGGTCTGGGATGAGGTCCCTTTGCAAAAATTAGAATGATGCTGAATCTACCTTGGAGGTTCTCCTTTGAGAATCACTGTCTCAAAAAAAGATGATACAGTGGGCTTTATCAGGTAGGCTTTACTGGTTTTCGTAGTAGAGGATCGATCTTTCAAGGCATACAAAACACCATGGGTGATGACTCAGCAAGTCTTGTGGAGTCTTGTGGAACTATAAAGAACTTCAGGGGTACAGAAAAATCTGGCATAGATGATCAATCATCCTAAATTATCAGGGACTGAGATATTCCAAGAATGCAGGATAAAAACTAGAATAATCTTGAGCAAATGAAAGGATACTTGTCCACCTGGGATCAGTATGAGATTAAGCTATGTAGGTGAGCATTTATCTGGGACAAGTCAAAAGGCTTTAATTTTATTTAAAAAAGAACCATGAGGAATTATTAAAGAATTCCAGCAGAGGGTACACATAGTAATATTTATGTTTTCAGAAACTCACATTTATAGTCCTGTGGGTGATAACTTAGAAAATTGAAAACAATTGCGGAAACTTTTCTAAGATGCCAATCAACAGAGTCAAGGGGCTAGTGATGTGATATGGGATAAGGAAAAGAAAATATACTGATGCAGAATCCAGACACTGTGGATGAGACCCAGAGTCATAGATGGGGGCTAAATGGAAAAGGAAAATGAGCAATATGTCATTTCATAAAGGAGATGGAGACTTTGAAAATGTTTGTGGTTGACCAAAAGGAGAATGTAAACCAATGGAAGCACTATAACATCTAGTTACAAATATTTTGCCACATCTTTATTCACTAATAAAATTGACTTGTGTTTTTATGTGCTAATCGCTGTTAGGCCAGTCTTGTGTGTGTGTGTGTGTATGTGTGCGTGTACATGTGCGTGTGTGTGTGTGTGTGTGTGTGTGTGTGTGTGGTGGACTTTATAGGGACCATAAGAGGAGAGTGTAATGAGAAGCTGTTTTCAACTATTTACTCTGAACATCTTCTCAATCTCAGACTGCACTGAAGAAAGCATTTTCCTTTTTTTAGACTCCATTTATTATGTTTTCTTTATGGATTTTTTTTTTTTTTGGTTTTTGGGTCACACCCAGCAGCGCTCATGGCTCCATGCTCAGAAATTGCTCCTGGCAGGCACGGGGGACCATATGGGGCACCGGGATTCGAACCGATTACCTTTTGCATGAAAGGCAAGCGCCTTACCTCCATGCTATCTCCCGGCCCCTTTATGGATTTTTTTTACTGCTAATCTGCCCCTGTGCCTGCCTGTTTTGTCTAGTCTCCATTCCAAGTTTCACATTAGTGAGCCAGTGTGGATACTTGGCCTTTGTCAGTTTTTGGGTGTACTCTAAAGTGACTAGTACTGGTTTTTAAACAAATTTATACTGTTCAAAAATTAATCCCTTCTCCATTTTGGCCCACGGTATAATAGTGTCTCCAAACACAATTTTTGTGAACTGTGTTGACATAGTGGGATGGTTTGAAGGCTGCCTGGGGAGGACCTTATTCTTAATATCACTGCTAATTGGAAATAAATCCCTAGTTTCAGCTTGAGTTAGAGAGCTGAATAGGAACTTGGTGTAATTTCTCTACAACTTCTGTGGAAACAGAGATGACATGCCTCGAATTAAATTGCTTAAAATCAAGAATTAGGTGATGTGCTGAGTAACCAGCTGATGTAAAATTGACCTTGGTCAAAAAGAAATTAGCTGCTTGCTATCTGAACAAAGTTATTTTAGTAGCCCTCATACTTGGATTATTAGATGGGCGTGTGTTCTATAGTTTTGATTTGGAAGTGGGAAAATATGGAAAAACACAATGTTGGGGGGCTAACTAGCAGCCTCTTTTTATAAACATTCCTTTTCCAAGTTCTTCTATGCTTCATGCCCAGTGGAAACTCAGATGTCTTTATAGGGTACTGTGAGATCATGCTCGAGTCGGCAAACTTGGACCCTATTTAGTATTTCAACCTTATCAACACTCTTTTCAGGAGTTTAAAGCAGCAGACTGAGTGTAAATGTTAATTTGAGGGAACTCTCAAAAATTTTCAAATTCTTATGAAAAAATTGTTTTCCAAAGTACTCTCAAAATTTCTCTCGAACAACATTTATTTTTTCATCAGATCTGTCTCATAGTACTTATTTGACTGTATTTACCAAAGTTATCTATTTTTGTGTAAATGTTAGAGATTTCCATCTTGTAGATAGTTGTTACTCAGGCAATTTTGCCTCTGTCCACCATTGTTCTCCCTGGATCCTAGTATTCCAGGCTACTGTCAACCTTGAGTACTGCTCACTCTAGTGTAGCCTATACAAATATGTCACCCTCGGCAGATTCAACAGGTTGAAAAGGGGTCTGGTAAATGAGCTCAAATTAGCGTAACCATCATTAGTAATCCAAAGGAACAATAATTTTGGATGACCTGGAGTATTTTTGTATTCTTCAAATTACACAGTATAGAGAAATGTCTGCCCCTCTTGTCTTTAAGTTATTTCTCTGTCTCTGCAATTCCTCTTAAATTGAGTTGATGCATTTGGCTTTAGTGTATAGTATATATTGATCTCTAAAGGAGTAGAGAGTTGTTCATCACAATCTTTATTTGTATTCCTGCTCAATCAACAACAATGTATGTGCATATATCAATTCAACCCATCTATGAAGAAAGTTCCTCAGGGATGTATAGCTATAGATCACAGTTATCATGTTGGGCAAAGGTGTCCAGGATAGTGTATGCCTCAGAGGTTCGGACACAACGGATATCAACAAATTTTATAAATAGGGATTAATAAATGGTTTTGGGTATTAAGATGAACAAGTTGCTAAGATCTTTTTGCCTCCATTTCCAATATGGAACATGTAGTAGTCTACATCACTATTTTTCTATGCTGTGAAATAATGGTGTTAGATAAAAGAGTCATTTAATTCTAAGAATCTGAGTGTGTCCTAAGGTTTGAAACATGGGAAGGGGCTATCTTCAGAAATATAGCTTGGAAATTGCGACAGCATCTCTAGTTGAACTTTTTTTTTATCACCACACATGTTTATAAATGTAAATTTTTTTTCAGATTCATAACTGAGGCTGATGTTGGTTAGGTCCCCGATAATAAAGAGGGCCTTGTCCTCAGATTTAATTTACAATCCAAATCCCCAAAACAAAAGCAAACAGAGAAATTTCAAATAATAAAGAGCTAGAGTCAAACATGGCAGCATACTAGAAAACTTCTTTTCACTGAGAATTGGGATTGCTCTCTGGAAGAATAAAAAAATCTAAAGCAGGGTCATGGGGCAATCTGAAAATGGCTATCCTGGCAGATATATCCTTCCAAGGGCATATAATTGAGAAAGATCAGTAGATTTGCTTAGTCATAAAATACACACTTCTTAGAAAATGTGCTGCCTTTTCTGTAACATTGATTAATTAGAATTACTCTGTATATTAGAGTTTACCATTTAAAAACAAGTCTCAGGGGCCCGGGAGACAGCATGGAGGTAAGGCATTTGCCTTTCATGCAAAAGGTCATCGGTTCGAATCCCGGTGCCCCATATGGTCCCCCGTGCCTGCCAGGAGCAATTTCTGAGCATGGAGCCAGGAGTAACTCCTGAGCACTGCCGGTGTGACCCAAAAACCAAAAAAAAAAAAAACAAAACAAACCAAGTCTCAGCTGATATGACTAGTTTCTTTCATGCCATGCATATTTCCTAATAATCAGTAGAACTAGCTCATCCATCAGACTTCAGGAGAGCCCTCCATGTCCCTCTGCCCACCGCGTCATCCCAAGAATTTTTTTTTCATCCCAAGAATTTTTAACTAAGAACCTGACTTTTATGTAAAAATAAACTGAGATCTAAAGTCCTCCGAAAATCTAACCTTTCTATTCTCCTCTTTCTAGGATTATTCCCTTGTCACAGGGTTTTTGACAAGACTAAAACAAACAAAAATGATAAGGAGACCAGTGGGTAGATAAACAGTATATAGAGCATTTGCTTTGCATGTGGCTAAACCTGGTATCCCATATGGTTTGCTGACCTGCCAGAAGTGATACTTGGGTCTAGAGGCAGGAGTAAACCCTGAGTGTGGCCAAAAATTAAGCTAATCTTCCCCTACCCCAAAATAAAATAAAATAAGAAAAATAAAAGAAAATCATGTTAAGGACATTACTAACATTATTAAAACATACACATACTCACTCTCTCTTTCTCTCTCCCCATATATGTCAGAACATGCTGTAAGCTGGGTACTATCAGTTGATAGACTTAATTTGAAGGAGGCCCAAGGAAGAAGATTGAGGACATCATTAAAGCAAAGATCAAGTGATCATCCCATGACAGCTGACTCAGGCTTTGCAAATAGTTTCTTAGACTACTGGATACAGCTTGCTCTAAACAAAAAAATTAATGTCTATGTGTCCATAGGGATATAATGGTTTATAAAGTCAGGTGGAGAATAATAGAGCAAATGCATAATTTCTTTGTATTCTTTACTGTCATGGCAGCATTCCTGGATAATGCTACAGCTCCGATTTGAAGTGAAGGAGAAGGATATTGATGTTAAGTTTAACATTCATAAACCAGACTAACTAAACATAGTGTCCTTTGCAATACTTTGGTGATGTAGATAACACTATCTTTGTGTGAGTTCTAGGCTTCAGAAATTTGGTGCTCTTCTTGGGGACATTATGGTAATTAGGTGGAACCCACTCGTAGACAGTACTGCAGTTTGTCATAGCCTATCTAACTGTCTCATATTCTTTAAAAGAGCTAATTTTGGATATATTTGTAAGGTTTAAACTTCCAATTTTTATCTTCCCAACACTTCTGACTCATTGTCCCAAATCTACATTCCCTAATGGCTGAATATTTTCCTCTGCGTTATTCTTCAGAAAGGCTGCAGAGCTCATGATTGTGGTTTCAGCCTTGGGTGTTTTCTCTTACCTGATTTTCTTGTCTCTAAGCATCTTATCCCAGGGGCAAGTCCTACCTAAACTGCCACACCTAGTCTTGGCATGTGGAGCCTACCCACCCCAACTCAGGTGCAGTGCCCCAGGCTCTGTTGTGTGGGAGGAAGACAGTGAGTGACAGAGTTTCATGACTGAAGAACTCGGTGTCCTGGCATGTATCCTGAATAAGTTTTGTGACCTTGAGCTGGAAGGAACCTGAGGGAACATCAGTGGCCAAGAATAAAGGGACCAAAGGCTTCTCTGAACAGGTGAACCAACCACTATCATCTGAGTCTAATTAATACCAGACATCAATATTTTGCTTTTCCTGAGGTCCATTTCTACTATATTTTAACTTACTATTCATATGTGTGTATAAAGCTGCCAGTTGTTGGTGTAACACTTACTTATATAGCTCATAGAGACTTAAAAATGAGAGGTAAGGGGGCTAGAGTGATATTGCAGTGGATAAAGGACTTGTCTTGGTGACAGCTGAATCAAGTTCAATCTCCAAGTCTTACCAGGAATGATCCTAAGCAAGAAGAAAACCCTGAGCACTGCTGGTGTGACCCTCAAAAAACAAAAATAAAGCAAAATTGAGGGGTAACATATATTGTCTTGAAGTGCTTTTTTCAAGAACTCACCTAGCATGAATGTCTAAAACCCCAAATAGTATACTCCTAGTGCAGATTTCTTCTGTGAGTAGCTAAACTATTCTTTCTTTTCTCTTTCTTTCTTTCTTTCTTTCTTTCCTTTCTTTCTTTTCTTTCTTTCTTTCTTTCTTTCTTCTTTCTTTCTTTCTTTCTTTCTTTTTCTTTCTCTCTTTCTTTCTTTCTTTCTTTCTTCTTTCTTTCTTTCTTCCTTCCTTCCTTCCTTTCTTTCTTTCTTTC
>PVKC010008541.1:0-27942 GCA_004027635.1 Crocidura indochinensis
AAACCAAGTTACCACAGTATATTTATTCATTCAAAAATAATTTTCAGTCTTTGCATAGTGGTGCCTGAAGGTGGTACATAGCCCTAAGGATTTACCTATTTCTAAATAGTTTCTTGTTTTTCTTTATTATTATTGATTATATGAAGAACATTTTTATATGAAATTTCTTTTATGGTTCTTTCCTCTCAACAGTTTGGAATCACACTTCTGATTGCACAAGAGAAAGAACTTTGTATTTATGGCTTACAATATTAGCGCTCATTGCCAAATTGTCTTTCAAGTGCCTGTGCTCATTTAAACTGTCATAAGTGATTTCTTAAGAGTAGCACTTCCCTGTATTCTTGTCAGCTTTAGTTACTATCACTTTTGGCTATTTTGGATAACTTAATAGGTGAAAATATGTCTCAGTTTTAAAAGAAATTGCATTTGCTTGATAACTGGAACATTTGAATATATATTTATCATATGTGTATGCCACCTATACTTCCTGTTTGGGGTATTGCCTCTGTGTTTTAGTAAGGCTTGGACATTTTTTAAATCAATATCTATAGTAAAAGTTTATAGTAAAAGTATCACTGGGCTATCATTTTGTGGCAATTATTTATCACTAACTATGTTGCTTTGATGTTTTTTTTTTATTAGTTTTGAAGAGCATAATGAAAATTTATGATGTAGCATCCATTATGTTCTTTTTTTTGGGGGGGGGCACACCCAGTGACACTCAGGGGTTACTCCTGGCTATGCGCTCAGAAGTCGCCCATGGCCTGGGGGACCATATGGGGCACGGGGGATCGAACAGCGGTCCTTCCAAGGCTAGCGCAGTAAGGCAGGCACCTTACCTCCAGCGCCACCGCCCGGCCCCATTATGTTCTTTTGATTCATTTTGATTAGCAATCTGAATAAGCCATTAAGCTTAGAAAAGTTTCACTTTTTTAAAAAGCAAACTTTATTTTATTTTATTTATTTATTTATTTATTCGGTTTTGGGCTATGACCAGTTGTGGGCAAGGATCGCTTCTTGGCAGGCTCAGGGGATTATATGGAATCTGAGGGATTGAATCTAGGTCAGCCTCATTCAAACTAAGTATTTTATTTGCTGTAGTATGTCTCCAGCCCTCTGATACTAAATTTCAGTTCTTTTCTATCAAATGTAACCTGATTTCCAATATTTTACTATTGGGTTTATCTGGAATATGTTGAGCCCAAAGGTCTGCCCTGGACTTCTCTTGCTCACAAGCTGCAGAACTGTGAACAGAGAACTGTGCTTCTCTCTCAGGAGCAGTAAACAATGTATTTGTGTTCCAGATGGTGTTTGACACACACTTCCTTGGAACTATCCAGAATTCTCCCTCTCTTTTACCACTCAACTATATCCACTCAACCATGACAGTGCTCTACAATAGATCAATACCTGGCTGCCTACCATCCACAGACCAAGATTTAACTCTGCAGATAGCTAGTGGTTTCCAACCTTTTTACAACTATGGGCCAGGACCTATTGGACCAGAACTTGAAGAGCACCCTATAGAGGTTCTATATATTTGATATCCCTAGTCTTTGGGAAAAAAGAATATATACTGCTTCCACATTGTAGGATAGTCCCTCACTCAGCTTGGGACACTCCTTTCTCCCAGATATCCTTTCCCCCACTCACATTTTTTACCTCATTCTTAACCTTTGTAAAGACAAGCATACTGTGTCATTGGTATATATCACCAAGTGCCTGATACACTTTTATATACTCCTAATATCTAACCACAATGTTCAACTAACTTGTTTGTGGCTCCAGTTTCTCTTTATCAGATATGTGCCAATATATCTAGGAACTCACTCATATTTGTTGAGTGTTAAGTGTATGAAAATGGAATAAATGAATAAATACACATAAAATAAAAGTCATCCTTGTTTTTCAGGAGAACTTAATAAGAAAATTTACCTAAGGAATAGAAAAATAAAAGGTATAGCATATTGGAATGCATGCTTCATATTATACCATTATATCATGAATATTGTATACTGAATTGTTTAGTATTTATTTTACCATCTCTCTAGGAAGCATTGCTGTCACACAAAGGTTAGAAAATTAAAATTACATTTTCTAGACTTCCTAGCTTCCAGTTCCTGGAAATAAGTTAGTGTATCCAACCAATTAGATACACTCTTGGGAAATAAAGAAAGTAGGAAAGTCACTTTCTGCCAATGCAAAGCCATGAAGATTCCTCATTCTGGAGTTTATTTCCACTTTTGTGAATGCTGAAGGTATCTGAGATAGTAGTGATGATAAGATGACCTCTTAATTCAACATTAAACTGTCCAATTCTGGGTACTTATACATCAAGATCCGATCACAGAAAATACAGAAAATAAATAGCTAGCTGATATAACACTTTAATATATAAAGAGGGTTTTTTAATCAGTGAGAAAAAATAACAACTAAGCATGTGAAAATTACATGAATAAGGATAGAGAAAATAGTCCAAATGATATTAAATATTAGACATTTTCTACATCAAGCTAGCAAAAAATGTTAAGTAGTAATACTCACATGTAGTGAAGATGTTATTTAATTCTACTGGATATTTTCTTTTTTTTTTACTTTTTTAAAATTTTTTAATTTATTTCTTTATTAATATTTTTTTCTTTATTTAAACATATTGATTACAAATATGATTGTGATTAGGTTTCAGTCATGTAAAGAACACCCCCCTTCACCAGTGCAACATTCCCACCACCAATGTTTCAAATCTCCCTCCCTCCCACCCCACCCCACCTGTACTCCAGACAGGCTTTCCAGTTCCCTCATTCATTCACATGATTATGGTAGTTCTCTGTGTAGTTATTTCTATAACTGCACTCATCACTCTTTGTGGTGAGCTTCATGAAGTGAGCTAGAAGTTCCAGCCCTCCTCTCATTGTCTCTGACATTTATTTTTCTTTTAACCCATAGATGAGTGAGACTATTCTTCGACTCTGTACTGGATATTTTCAAATATCTCCGTATACTTTAGTTTGTTATTTCCTGTATGTAGGTTTGGTTGTGTTTGTAAGTAATTCTTAAAATTCTCATTTGCTTTGTCAATAGTTGTTTTTGTTCCCATGGGGATATTATGACAATGACAGAACATGTTACTGGTTTTACCTCTAGGTTTGGTTGTATTTGTAAAGAATTCTTAAAATTCTCATTTTTTATGTCAATTGTTGGTTTTGTTCCCCAGGGGGATATTGTAATAATAACAGAACATACTACTGGTTTTACTACTTGGGTGTTACTGGCATCTGATGGAAAGAGATATTGCCCAACATTTTCCAATATTTTGGAAAGCCCTGACTCCCACACACCGTAATGTTTGTAGTGTGGAGGATGAGAAAAACTGCGTTAAATGCAGAAATTATACTTCAAGAACTTATCCAAATGAAATCATTGAACTGCTTAGATGCTCAAAGTTTCTTTTTTGCTTTTGGAGAGCAATAAGTCAACGAGTAGCTATTAAAGTGAAAAAGCCTATAATTAAAATCACAATATAGCCTAGAATTATTCACACATGTATAGAAAAAAAGGCACATAGATGAATGCTGGTCTCACCATGACTTTAAATGGTGAAGTGTTTTTTTTTTTTTTTTTGAGTAATAATAATGAAAGGATATGCAGGATCCTTGTAATAAAGTATTTGAATGTCTGACCTTCTGATGCTCTTTTCCTATAAACCTGTCCTTTTAGGGCAGTTTCTTTTCTGTGGATAGATTTAGAAAAGAACAAATAACCCAGTATTGCCTTCACCTATCAATTTACAGTTCGAAACAAGAAAGAAAAATTGATCTTTCTTTTTCTACTCCTGATTGAGACAGAATAAAAGTTTTAGTCTGTCAGTGGAACTTAAAATCTTTTTGGTTATTTTTTTGGGGGGGGGGCACACCTAGCTTCACTCAGGCATTACTCCTGGATCTGTGTTCAGAACTCACTCCTGGCAGGCTCGGGGGACTATATGAGTTGCCAGGGATGGAACCTGAGTCGGCTGTGTACAAGGCAAATGACCTAACCACTGTACTATTACTTCTGATGGAACTTAAATTTTAAAATCTTGAATCATGGTAGAATGAAAGAATAGCTGGGACCACATTCCCAAGCAGTGGCAGTGGTAGATGTGAGCAGGGCAGTTTCCCACACTCTGAGCACTGGACTTTTATTACTTGGATCACCAGAAAGGCCTGAGGTCTGTTGTTAAAAGCAATGGAGGGAGAATCCAACATCAGTCTAGTAAATCGACATTATAGGTCTCTGTAAACTGGTGAATTATATCAGTTGTTACAAATAAAGATCATCAGGTCTGTTTGTAAGGGGAAATAAGATAGCAGACTAGTCATTTGCTTCAGGAATGTCTATGGAGCACGAATACTTAGTTTCTTCTTCTAGTCAACATTATATAAAATACCTAAATATTAAAAATCATGTGTTGCAAGGATGAAAGAAGAAATACTATAAATTATTCACATACAGCATTGGAAGAGTTAGCAACAATTAACAATGATTTTGATAGACATATGCCATGCCTACACATAAGTACGATTCACTCTAAAAGTAAAATGACATATTATACAATATAAATGTAAATTAAAGATATATACATGCATATATTTGTCAGCAATAAAAAGGGATCTTTTTTTAGTGACAAAAAAGACCACTTAGGGGCCCGGGAGATAGCATGTAGGTAAGGCGTTTGCCTTTCATGCAGAAGGTCATCGGTTCCAATCCCGGTGCCCCATATGGTTCCCCGTGCCTGCCAGGAGCGATTTCTGAGCATGGAGCTAGGAGTAACCCCTGAGCACTGCCGGGTGTGACCCCCCCCAAAAAAAAGACCACTTAAGCTTGACATGACTGATTTTGAATGGTGCAATTTTTGGCAGTTTATCAATTTTGGCAATGCACTAATTTGCAACCAAAATTTTCTTTAAAGTAGTTTATACAGTAAAATGTTTGAAATTTCTTAAATCCACTGTACATGAAATACTCTGTAAAAAGGATTTTCTATACAACACATATGATTGCTGACACTACATGGTCTCCTGATCATTGTAGGATGCAGCCCTGAGACAATCCCAGTTAGCCTAGAATCACTGGTAAATCACTCCTAGGGATATACCCTAAGAACACAAGAATACTACACAAAAACCCCTTCCTCACACCTATGTTCATTGCAGCACTATTGACAATAGCCAGGCTCTGGAAACAACCAAGAAGCCCTTCAACACATGAATGACTAAAGAAACTGTGGTACATATATACAATGGAATATTATGCAGCCATCAGGAGAGATGAAGTCATGAAATTTTCCTATACATGGATGTACATGGAATCTATCATGCTGAGTGAAATAAGTCAGAGGGAGAGAGACGCAGAATAGTCTCACTCATCTGTGAGTTTTAAGAAAAATAAAAGTCATTTTTGCAACAATCCTCAGAGACAATGAGAGGAGGGAGGACTGGAACTTCCAGCTCACTTCATGAAGCTCACCACAAAGAGTGATGAGTGTAGTTATAGAAATAACTACACAGGGCCCGGGATATAGCATGGAGGTAAGGCATTTGCCTTTCATGCAAAAGGTCATCGGTTCGAATCCCGGTGCCCCATATGGTCCCCAGTGCCAGCCAGGAGCAATTTCTGAGCATGGAACCAGGAGTAACCCCTGAGCACTGCCGGGTGTGACCCAAAAACCAAAAAAAAAAAAAAAAAGAAATAACTACACAGAGAACTACCATAATCATGTGAATGAATGAGGGAACTGGAAAGCCTGTCTAGAGTACAGGTGGGGTGGGGTGGGATAAAGGGAGATTTGGGACATTGGTGGTGGGA
This sequence comes from Crocidura indochinensis, assembly GCA_004027635.1. Taxonomy (NCBI): domain Eukaryota; kingdom Metazoa; phylum Chordata; class Mammalia; order Eulipotyphla; family Soricidae; genus Crocidura; species Crocidura indochinensis. Next base: position 5,848 of record PVKC010008541.1, read on the forward strand.
ATGTTGCACCGGTGAAGGGGTGTGTTCTTTACATGACTGAAACCTAATCACAATCATATTTGTAATCAAGATGTTTAAATAAAGAAAAATATGAAAAAAAGAATCACTGGTAAATCATCTGAGCAGCATTGGGACCACCCTCATCCTCCAAAAACAAAATCCACCAATATCTATGCTATAGAATAAAAAAAAGTCATCATTTGCTTTAATGCATTTTAAGCTCAGTATCTGTCCAGAAGTGCTTGGGGTGGATACCCCTAGGTCTTTCTGTGCTGGTCCCTGAGGTACAAGGAAGTTGCAGAAAGGAGTAAGGGCAGTAGTGAGATCGATCTAATGGTGGCAAGGGTGGGAAGGGAGAGCAGATCTGAGAAGTCAGCAAGTCCTGGGCTGCAAGCCCTTATTAGGGGGGCTCTCTCTGGACTCACAAAACCTCTAACACTGTTTCTTATTTAACAGAATACATCCAGCTCCCAGATCTGGATCCTCCACCCAATATCAGTGTGGAGGCAGTGAATTGCACAGCAATCAGAGTCCAGTGGGAAGTGCCCAAGCATCCCAAGTACATCATTGCAGCATTTAAGGTGAGTGTCCAACACAGGAATTTCTTTATTTTTCCTTTCTTTTTTAAAAAAATATTGATTGATTGATTGATTGATTGATTGATTGATTCTTGGGCCACACCCAGCAGTGCTCAAGGGTTACTTCTGGCTCTGCACTCAGAAATTGCCCTTGGCAGGCTGTGGGATCATATGGGATGCTGGGAATCGAACCGCATTTCTCCTGGGTCAGCCACATGCAAGACAAAGGCCCTACCGCTGTCTCTCCAGCCCCATGACACAGTGATTCCTAGTGGTCTCTGTGATGTATGTTCCGGGTAACTCTATATATCTGACCAGTCCTGGCTCTTCCTAATAATGCCTCCTTTTAGCAACTCCCCTACCCTTAATAATGGCCCCATTCTCCTTTTGTGGAGAAAAGAGAGCATAGTACTTTTTTCAAGGTGTTTCTGAGTGCCCCCAAAGTCTTTCAGGATATATTTCTTTCATTTTTTTTATTTATGAATGAAAATCAAGTAGAAAACACAGCACCCAATTGCCTGGAATCACTGTGGGAATGTTATTAACAAGTCAAAATAATGTAAAATCTGAGTGAAAGGAAAGGTGTGGTCAGGCAGAGTACGGAAGGTCACAAAAAATGCATACCTACCTCTTAGAGATCACAAATTAGAATGGTTTCTGTGCAGATTGTTGAACAATAATTTTTCAAAATAAAACAATTGTTTAAAGTCAGGAGATTTAAGAGAAATTTCCAGAATTCTGGTATCATGGATTCAGAGAGCTATTCCAGGCACACATTCCTGAGGGAACTCCAAGTCCCCTCTGGTGTAGAGCTTCTCACTTTCAACTGGACCTCAAGATACTTGCACTCACCCCTGCAAGCTATTTTTCTGTCTTTTGAGAGAAAACAAATGTGGCATGGCCTTCTGTCTTCAAAAGTGGGACATTCTGGGGTTAGAGCAATAGAACAATGGGTAAGGTGTTTGCCTTGCACCTGTGGACCTGGATTCGATTCCCTGCATCTCAAATGGTCTCCGAGCTTGCCAGGAGTAATTTCAGAGAGCAGAGGCAGGAGTAACCCAGAGTATGGTCAGGCGTGATCCAAAACAAAATAAAACAAAACAGAAAAGAAAAAAGTGGGACAATCGAATCAGGGGGCAATCAGAGCACACAGGGTAAGGTGTTTGCCTTTTATGGGTTCATTACCAGCATCCATGTAATCCCTCGAACTTGCCAGAATTAATTGCAACCCCCTTCACTTCTGCATATTTTCCTCCTGGACTCTGTAACATTAGAAATTTGCAATCCTGGCTGGATCAGGCTGAGATTATTGCAAAAAGAAAGAAATGTGTATGTAGTGAGAGGGTGAACACTCAAGCATCTTCTGAGGCAGCAAGTGAAATACAAACCAAGGGTTCTTAAACTATGGAAGAGTGTAGGCTCCCTTGTCACCACTGGAGTTTGCATCTTTTTTCAGATATTTTACTTTGAGCTCACTGGTGACCCGGAGAGACCCTTCCTGGAGAAGTTCCTTCATGTACCAATCACTGAACAGAGAATGATCGTGGTAAGTCAACCCCCTCTTTACAGATCCCCTCAAAAATCACCCACACACATGTGTGTGCTGTCTGTGTAATAATACTAATAATAATGAGTGTGTGTCTGGACCTTTTTGGGGTGTGAAGGTCTTTCATGTACATTAGCTCATTACAGGTCTCCATATCACCATATCACCATATCACCCTCCTGGCACAAATATTTTCTCTGAACCCACCCATCCCATTCAGGGCAGGAGGACACCTTGCAGTTTCTTTTCCTGATAAGGTCACTTTTGATTTGTTTTTGAAAACCTAATGAATCTTTCTCAATGACACTTGGATCCATCAGAGAAGAAAATGATGCCATTTGAAATGTATATTCAAACATGTCCCAGATGCTGATTTTCTTGCTCAGTCAGGCACCCTGTCCTTCCACTAACCAATTGCTGGCTCTCCATTACCTTCTTTTCTGTTTCCTGTCAAGGCATCTCTGGGTGAAAATTTTAGCCTTAGGCGTGTTCTGTTTTCATTTCTTTCACTGTGCTCCACCTTCTTCCTTCTATGACAATTAGACTACAGGCTAGAACTTAGTGGATTGTTCTATAAGAAGTTAGCTATGTTGCCTGGCATCCTGTTGTAATGGTGGTGACTAAAATTTATAGCATCTATTTATTTAATAAGTACTTTCTAGGCATGGAGCATACATTGAAGTCTATTCATCAGCTCTGATTTGTAACCATCACTTTTCAAACCTCTGTTACTGTCAGATACTTTTCCTTGCATTTATTTTGCTATTTAATCTCATGACTTTCTGATTGTTTGGGTGTGCTTACTTAATAAATGGAACCTTAAGCATTTCTTTGAGTTTAAAAGTGCTATAAAAATTACTGAGGGGCCAGAGAGATAGCACAATGATAGGGCATTTGCCTTGCATGCAGATGGATGGTGGTTCGAATACCAGCATCTCATATGGTCCCCTGAGCCTGCCAGGGCGATTTCTGAGTGCAGAGTCACGAGTTACCCCTGAGCTCTGCCCGGTGTGATCCAAAAACCAACAACAACAACAAAAAAAAAATTACTGAGACCTAGAGCCAGAGTGATAGCACAGAGGTAGGGCACTTGCCTTGCACATAGACATCCAGGGACTGACCGGGTTCAATCCTCTGCATCCCAAATGGTACCTGGAGCCTGCCAGGAGCAACCGGAGTGTCTCTGGGTGTGGTCCCAAAACAAAAACAAACAAAACCAAAAAAAAATTTACCAAGAACCTAAGGCTACCATGAACAGAGAATTTGGAAATTTCTGTGCTCTGTCCTATGGTTTTTCATGGATATTCTGTGTGCCCTTGGCATTCCCTCTGGTAGGGTGAGGACATAGTGTGTGGAATTTGCCCTTGTGCTGGAAGGATCATTTGGAGAGTCATTTTGGATCCTGCAAATTTTTCTTTTTCTGTGATTTTTTTTTCTCCGTTTCTGAGAAAAGTTAAACATTTGGGTAACTATGATTTAGGAAAGTTAAACTCTTGCTCCAACCAGGACATAAAGAGTCTCAATGCATCAAAATGTTGACCCCCCACCCCAATTCCTCCCTCAATATTGAAGGTCCATGGAGTGCTTTGTTCCACCATCAGAACTGTTCAGGTGAAATTTTCCTCATTTAGCAAGAAGCTGCTTTTAGATTTTCAAGTGCTGCTTCATGTCACAGGAAAAAGTCAGGTTAAAAAGAACATTTTTAAAGGTTGAAGTAATTTAAGTTCTGCTCCAAATCTAGGCAGAAGGTGAAAAAGATAGAAAAGGAGTGAATAGATTTAAATTAGTGAGCACCATTGTGGGAACAGTTTCTGTCCCATGCCTCACCCCTTTTTTCTTCTTTCCTTCCTACTCCTCTAACCTTCCCAGACTGACATAGCAAGTCAAGCTTGGAACCATTAACACTGGTTAGCTGCTTTTCTTTCTAGCACCCTTTCCTTCCCTGAGTGGTTTTGTGATGGCTGTGGCTCATTCACTTGAACATGTGGGTTCACTCTTCACATAATTGGTGACAGTGCTTACCATGTCTACATATTGGACTGTGGCACTGGTGATCACAAATGGTCTCGCAGGATCACCGTGGGGCTTATCGGGGACAGAACACACAAATTTACACAGCTAAGCTATCCTGAGGTCTAGTGATTGACTCTAGCATCAAATTCCAGAAAGAGGATAGAGTTAACACAACATGGTTAGGCTGACATTACTGATGGAGTGAACAAATCAATCTGACTGATGATGTGGACATGTCTAGAGGCTTTCAATTTCTTTACATCTAACACTGAAATTTTTTTCTCAGATAAACACCTGCAGGGTTTATCCTAGGAAAATTAGTGAAGCAAATTTTTGAAGTTACACATGGATGTTGGTGGTAGTGGTCTCCAGATTTTGGGACCATGCATACTATTAGATGAAATCTATTTGAACCTCATCCAATATCTGTATATTCATAAGTTATACATTGAGCTGTTCTACTATCATGTACATTATAAGTTCCAATGATAATATATATATGGAGAGTTCTTATTTTTTTCTGCCAGTGACTAAATTGGTCATCCTTTTAATTCAGGGGGCTACACTATCCTCTAGTCTTAGAATTTACTGGTCTACTTCAACCCACATAGTGATGTTATTCAAGCGCAGAGGAAACCAAAGCAGCAACCATTAGATTTGCATCTATTTCTGTTTTGAATCCAGGCCAAGGATAACATTAGAGCAAGTTCTATATATTTTTCTGAATCTCTTTGACACTATAATGTTGAAGGTAATGAGTCGTGGCATTTATCTGAGGGTCCTTTTGTTACTTATGAGGGATATGGAAATATGTGTGGAAGTGTTTAACACTGACAGATCAGTTCAAGAAATATTTTTTCCAAAACAATTCTATATCTCCTACAAAACTCTGAAAGGTAATTTCTTAATTTTCTAATGACCACGCAAGAATGAGATTCTCTCTAAATTCTCTCTCCACTCTGGTCTGGATTCTTTGTGTCTACTAGAAGAATGTTTAGGAAAAAAGAACTTTATTTCTCTGGGTCTTCCATCCAATGATAGGAATTCCCAACTTTTACAAAGTAAAGGGAGACCCAAGGTTGATCTGTAGATTGAATTGTGAAATTAAAAATAAGTCTGCAAGCTACCAGTGAAGGCTACCCCAGAAGAATCATAGAATTTTGATGTCAAACTTATGACCCAGAGTAAGTTAACCTGTGTTCCTCAACACCATGTAAATTCAGGGGCTAAATTCAGTGGGTAGGACATTTGCCATCCACACAACCTAGGATCAGTCCCTGGCATCTCATATTGTCCCCTGAGTCTGCCAAGAGTAACTTTTGAGTGCAGAGCCAGGTGTAACCCCTGAGTACCAGCAGGTATGGTCCAAAAACCCAAAACAAAACAAAACAAAATTAATTTAATTCAAGAAGCTTAAATATTATAAATTGTTTTAAAATGTCCACAGGCAACAAGATTAAGCAAATTTCTTTGTTTTTCTATTTTGAAATGATATATTTAACATCTTTTCTAATTTTAGAAACTGAAGTAGTAATATAAAAAATTTAAAGATAGAACTATCAAGATTTGTGGAACTGTGTGGTATTGTGCTAAATAATTCAGCATGAGATTAATTTTAGAATTGTGATTAACAGAGGAAAATCATTAAATCCAGCCCCCCTTTTCATAGTCCTAACAACTCTGTCCCCTTGACCTTCACTCCTTTTCATCAACTTCTCAGCATGTCAACATCTTTCCAAAGAAAGATTGGAAGCATCTTGCTTCTGAGAGGTTCCCTGTCTTTCAACATACTAGTGCTAAAGTTAGCATTCATCTTCTATGGTTAACAAAGAGTTGGTTTCAAACTATATATAGAACTTCCACAAGAATAATTTCTCATAGTTTTCAGGAATAATTTCACATTTCCTTTTATTTATTTATTTATTTATTTATCTGTTTATTTTGTTTTTTGGGACACACCTGGCAGCGCTCAGGGGCCACTCTTGGCTCTATGCTCAGAAATTGCTCCTGGCAGGCTCAAGGGACCATATAGGGTGCTGGGATTTGAACCACTGTACTCCTGCGTGCAGGCAAACACCTTGCCTCCATGCTATCTCTCCAGCCCCACATTTACTTTTCAACATATTTTTTACACAGAGCTACAGTTGTTCATGATTTTTAATTGTTCAATGTTTGATCACTGTCACCTTCACCTGTATCCTCTTTATCAATGCCTCATTTTTCTCCTGTCCCCCAGCCTGATTTTATTACAGACTTTTCTCTTTGGGGGGGGGGCACACCCAGAGGTGCCCAGGGGTTACTCCTGGCTCTGCACTGAGGATTCACTCCTGGTGGTCTTGAGGGAACATATGGGTTCTTGAGGGAACCCTGGCCAGCTGCATGCAAGGAAAGCATTTTAACCTCTGTACTATCACTCTGACCGACTTATTTTTTTTTTGGTGGGGGGGGCACAGTGGCTTGCAATACCATTACTGAAAGAGTATCATGCATATCACTTTTCTTCCTTTCAGTATTCAGTTCTTGTACAGAGAGATCACTTCCCACTATCATTATCATAGTGATCCCCTCTCTGAACTAAGTGCCCTCCTTCCATTGTGGCAAGCTTTCTACTAAGGACTGGTCCTCCTATTAAATTTCACATTTCTGATATGCAAAATTTTATGTTTCTAGATGAAATAGACTGGTCTTCAAAGTTAATACTATTTAATGCTTTTATATTTATATTATTCGGTAGAATTTGTGTTTTGGAGTCAAAGAAGGGCTCTTTGTCACTTAATATTTGACTTCAAGCAAGTCATTAATTTTTCAGGGTTTAGCTTTCCTTTCTGAAAAGAATCAGACACCTACATTTAGGAGGATGAATTCAATCAAGATGTGTATGATGAACACTCCTTGTTTCTGAAACAAAAAGCCCATACAACATAGATACAAGTGGCAGCTGTATTACATATTAGCTCACAGATGATATCTGCAATGATCAATGAAACCTTATCATTGTTTCCATACGCAATACAACATAATGACTTCCCAGAGGGAAAGCCTGAAGCAGAGAAGCCGTCAGAGTGTGAAGCTGGCATAACTGTGTATTTGTTTCCTTGTGAGGAGCCTAGGAGTGGCTACCAAAGTGAGACCCTGAGTCCACATCTTCCTGCTAACTCCATTTTCTTTTTTTGTTTTTGGACCACGCCTGGTGACAATCAGGGATAATTCCTGTCTATGCGCTCAGAAATCGCTCCTGGCTTGGGAGACCATAGGGGATGCCAGGGGATCAAACTGCAGTTCATGTCAGGCAGATGTCCTACTGCTTGTGCCACCGCCCCAGCCCTCTAACTCCAATTTCTTACCCACCCACATGGCAAGAAACCAGGGGAACACGATGGAACTAGAAGGCACAGAACAGGCAATTAGAAAGAGGGGGCTGGAAGCTGGAGTGATAGCACAGCTGGAAGAGTGCTTGCCTTCTTGATCCACCTGAGTTCAATCCCTGGCATTTCATATGTTCCCCTGAGCCTACCAGGACTGATTTATGAATGTGGAGCCAGGAGTAACCATAGAGCACCTCTGGATGTGGCCCCAAAACCAAAAAAAAAAGAAGGGGGTCCATGAAAAGAGGTCTTCGCGTTCAGTCAAGACCTTTTCTACAGTGTATATAGGTTCGATAAAAAGGAGGAAGAGTGTTTGAGTCATACATATACCTCTGGAGGATGTAAACATGTTCTAGATAGGGAATATAGAAGAAGAAAACAGGTCTGAAAGGCTTGTGAAGGGGGTTGGAGGGAGGTAAAGGTAATCAGACATATTTCGTAGTTGGTTGATAACACAGGGTCTAGGGCAGACTTACTTCCATTGTTAATCAACTTGGAGGACTATGTGGTAGAAGCTGCTTTGAGATGAGGTCATCTGTTTATATTATACATCTTGGCTTGATTTCCTTCTTCTGTCCATTCACTAGCTGATCTAGTCATTCATCAAAAAACATTGCTTGAGTCTTTGCTATGAGTTTCTTAATGCTATGCTAAGTTTTGAGATGCCAGAGGAATAAAGCTTGCTTTCTGCCCCCATGGGTAAGGAGAAATAAATAGGCAATTACAGTATTTGGTGAGCAATGCTAAGATTGAGGTATAGCAAGGATATCAGGGAAGTGTAGAGGAGGGGTGCCTAACCACAGTGGAGGCTGGGGGTCAGGGAAATGAGGTAATGTCTCAGCTGAACTGAGTCATGAAGGATACAGGGGTGAGCCAGGCAAGAGTGGGGAGAAGGGCATTTCATGTAGAAGGAACAGTAGGTTCAAAGGCCCAGAGGTAAGGAATTGAATGGCATAAATTTGAGCCCTGTCAAGTTCTTAAGTATGAGTGGAATCTAAGTAGGGGACATATTATAAAATGATGCTGCCAAGACAAACACAGGGAAACAAATAGACTATTGAAAGGGGGCTTTTACACAGGAAACAAATGTGATTTAGAGCTTAGAGAACTCTAGTCATACGGAGTTGAGAGTGGAGGTCTAGGTCATGTTAGTCTTAGTGGAAGAGAGAATTGATCTATTGCCATAATTATCAGAACTTGGACTTAAATTTTAATTATGAGGAATTATGAGGAAGAAATGAAATGACATGAACAAAATTAAAGTTACATGAGTACTGGTAATGACTGAATGTTGTTCAGGAAGGACTGATGGATACAGAGTACTATGTAAAGAATTTCTGTCTTGGGTCGGAGAGATAGTGTAGTGATAGGACATTTGTCTTGCACGCGGCCAATGCTGGACAGATCCAGGTTTGATCGCCAGCATTCCATATGGTCCACCGAGTCTGCCAGGAGCAATTTCTGAGCACAGAGCAAGGTGTAACCCCTGAGTGCTGCCAGATGTGGCTCCCCAAAAAACATACAAACACACAAAAAAAGAATTTCTGTCTTGATAAGAAACAGAATTCAAGAACTGAAACTTTTTTTATGTGTTTGTTAATATTAAAAAGAATGATGAGTTGGGCATTAGTTATACTGAACTTTGCAGTTGTTGAGTAGAGATGTTCATGAGGCAATCAATCATATGCTCATGGATGAGGGAAGGCATAAGGTCAGAGGTAGATATGCAGCTTTATGGGTGGTATGGTATTGCATAGGGTTTTACTGGAAGCCTCAGCACAACAGATGGACTTATCCAAGTAAGATTATACAGAGTGAGGGAAGTTGGTGAGAGATGGAGCTCTGGGGAAATACCAACACCTAGAATGTTGTCAGCAGAGAATGGGGAATGGGCATAGGATATTGGGAAGAAACATTCAGAGAGATAAGGTAAAAGGAGACCAAGGAGGAATAGTCATTGTTTCTAAGGAATTAAGGTATCTCAGATATAAATGTGTGGAAGGACCAAAATGTAAAATATCAGGTGAATAATAAGACATCTTACTGAATTTACATTCTCAAATAAATATTAGAATAAGTTGAGCAGTGAATAGGAGAAAAGGAATAGAGACAATTTTCTTGAGAAATTTGTCTCTCTGAGGAGAAAGTAGGATACATACATGGTGGATGAATAGTTTGTTTCTAAAACAGGGGAGATTTGATCACAAGAAATATGTGCTGATCAGGTAGAGAAGGAGATGTTGGAGACAGAAGAAAGGTAAGAGGGAGCCACTGATGGAATTCAGAGCAAGGAGGTGTGCCAAATTAAACCATAAGAACATAGCATTACCTGGAAAGTTGGGTTTTTGATTTGTTACTTTTTAGTTTTTTGGCCACAGCAGGTGACTCTCAGGAGTTACTCCTGGCTATGCACTCAGAAATCAGTCCTGGCTTGGGAGACTATATGGGACGCCAGGGAATCGAACCTCAGTCCATCCTAGGCTAGCACATGCAAGGCCTTATAGTTTGTGCCAACACTCCAACCCCATACCTGGAAAGTTTTTAACAAACTGACACTCACTCAAATCCTGTACACACACACACACACACACACACACACACACACACACACACACACACACACACAACTAATTCTTTAGGTGGTTCTAATGTATTTCAGGATTAAATTCCTATTATTTATCAACTAAAGCAAACTTGATGATCATTTGATTAATTTTTCTTAGCAACAGTTAAAATCTAATTAATGTTAGAGGAAGCTGTTAAGACTATAAGACAGTATTCCTGGGGATGGTGAAATAGTGTAGTGGGTAGGGTGTTTGCCTTGTATGCTGTCAAGCTATGTTCAATCTTTGCCATTCTCTGTGGTTCCTTGAGTCCTGCCAGGTATGGTCCCCCCAAAAAACAAAAGACAAGATTCCTGGTGTCAAGTGACTTATAATTCCATAGGAGAAATGCTTAACATACTTTGTAGTAAACATATGCACATATATACACTATGTATTATATATGTATATATATACATATATATATACACACACACTGTGTTAATTTTGTAGCACAATTGCTGGTCTATGTGATGAGGGAAGGCATAAGAGATGATTTTGGCCTCAGAAAAGTAGTAGTATCTAGATAATCAGATAAGACAGAGTTTCACACACCTTAAATAGGAATCATCACAATCGATTTCTGGAGTACATCATTTGCACTAGATATGTGGCACCCATTATTATAACTATTGTAATCATACAATACATAGCATGCACAGTTTATATAGGAAGAAATGGATATTAATATCAAGGCCACACTAGCAGGATTGATGGCTAAAATAGTTGACTCCAAGTTATGTCCTTTCTTCTGTAATGTGCTGTGGCTTTTCATCCAGGTGACCCAGCTCTCAACAAACTGGTAAGCCCTGAAACTTCGGGAGCATGACACTTTTGCTCAATTCTAAGGTAGTATGAATATTCTGAAGCTTTCTGGACAGAGTTTTGTGTGAAGGAGAAATACATACATACATACATACATACATACATACATACATACATACACACATACACACACCATGTGCATTCCTGCTGATTCTCAGTTGAACTCTTAAAATGGCAATAGCATCACTTGGAGATATACTAAAAACTCAAATTTTCAAACACCTTTTCAGATTTACAAAATCAGAAACCTTGGGGGCCAGACCCAGTAGCTTTTCCCCTCTGACTAAGTGGCCCTAGATTTGAACTTAAGACCTTTCACTTGCCAAGTAAGCATATTAAGTTATGGATTCTTCCTAGCATCCCTAAGAGTTGGCTTTGGAAGACTTTCTAAGTGATTCTGACTCCGATTTTATTTAAAAAATATAAGAGCCTTGACTGTGAATATAGCTTAGCAGGAAAGCTCAGGTCTTTCATTTGTGACATCTGGGCTCTCCATCTTCAGCACTGTCAAAAAAAAGTCTAAAATGTAAGAAGCAATATTTGAATTTCTCCTTTATGGGTACAAAGCAAGACCTCAGTTTGCTGTTAAAGCAAGTCCCTGAGCATCTATAATTAACTTCTGTGATGGGAAGAAAGCACTGGACTAGTCCAGCCCTAGAAAAAAATGTTATTTGCATTTTGGCAGCCTTGTGCTCTGTTCAGAAAACTCAGCTCAGCTGTGAGGAGCACCATTTGATAGGGTGAATAACTCTTGTCCAAGATATCAATAAGGAGAATTCTTTCTTCTCATAAAACATGTTACAATGTCTTCTACTTTGCAAATTGTCAAATATTTCTAGTCCTAGTAAAAACAGTTCATGAAGAGCTTGATATACATGTCCATTCCTCATAGAAAATCTCTGGTTTGTGACCTGAAAAATAGAGGAAATAAGGCAGTGGCATTGCACAGGGTGGAAGCAACTGACCCCGGTTCAGCACCTGGCACCGCATACCATCTTCTGAGCTCTGTCAAAGCTCTTTCTTGAGTACAGATCAGAAATAACCCTAGAATACTATAGGGTGTGCCCTTCCCAGGTGAAAGAAAAAAATTATTTTTCCCCAAAGAAATTCTGTTTATTGATGATTTCCTGTTTGGTTATTAACAGGAGGAAGTGATTGATGATTTGATCCCAGGCTCAAAATATTTAGTGACTGTAGCAGCCGAAAGCCTGTTGGGATCAGGGCCGCAGAGTACTCCTCAATCTATTGACACTTTGCTACAAGGTAAATGGGTTTGATTCACTAATAACTAAATAATGTTATTCCTTCTTTAATTCAGACTTTATCAGTGAGCACATATTGTGTGCCAGGCATTGTGCACTCCTGGAATTCAGAGGAGAGAAAGGGCAGGAAAAGTTCTTGTCCCCTCAGAATTAGTGAGGAAAGTCAGGGCATCATCTAATTCACATATAGTCAAAGGTGATCATGCAAATGATGATAGTCAAAGGGATACAGCTCAGTGATAGAGCTTCATTCAATCCCCAGCTCTGCAAAAGAAAGAAAATGTGCAAATTTTTGCCTGTAGTTTTGGAAGAATGTAGAGAGGATGACCAGATATAGGGTGAGATCAGACTTTTCTGAGAGAAGACAGATATATGAAGTTCTGATGCCCCATTGGAAATAGAACAGTGAGGAAGGGGAGTGGAAAAATAATGTCTAAGCAAAGGGAATCTTGCTCTTAAAGTGGTTTCATGCCAGACACTGCGAATCAAGTATATCTATCATTGCTCTCGAGAACTCACTGTGGAGGGAGAACAAAGTGTAATAAAAAACCTTTTATTTTACTTTTTAGAGGGGGTATCAAGTAGTACCAAGGGTACCCCAGTGCCACTGCCTGTGATGCTTTGTCCATTGAGTCATATAGTTCCTTGCTCAGAGATGCAACTCTACACAGGGCCACCAGCACTACAGATAGCAGTGATGGGGTTGGAGGAGGATGTGGTTTCATCCAGGAATCCAATTCAGGTTGGGCACATCAAGGCTTGCATCCAACACCCGTACTAACTCCTTTGTCCTACAAATGGTATTTTTTAGGAGAGATTTGGTGCCACATTTGGCACAGTTTAGGATTTACTTCTACTCTGAGTACATGAATCACTCCTGGAAATGCATGAGATACCCATAAATGTTTTTTTTGTTTTTGTTTTTGTTTTTGTTTTGGGTGGTTTTTTTTTTTTTTTTTTTTTTTTTTTTTTTTTTTTTTGTCTTTTTTGGTCACACCAGGCAGTGCTCAGGAATTACTCCTTGATCTGCATTGAAGAATCACTTCTGGTGGTACTCAGGGCTAGAGATAGAACCCAGGTTTCTCACGCACAAAGCAAGAAACTTACCTACTGAACTATCACTACAATCCCACAAAAGTAATTTTTAAGCAACTACCTCCCTTTTGTGAGGTCTGTACCATCTGATATCTCTGTAGTACTCAGAAGGGAGCACTTTTCCCACCCCAGAGCTCAGGAGAGTTTCAAAAGGAATGATATTTGGCCTGAATTTTGAAAACAGCAATTGCCTTGGGGAAGTAACATTTACATCTTCCACGTAAGTGCATTGGTTAAATATACTGACCATGAGAAAAGACACATCATAAGAAAACCAAGAGAGTTAATGCTAAAGATTTATTTTCTTAGATAAATATTAATTATGGCATGCAAACCTTAATACAAGGCAATTGAGAGATAGTTAGAATATTTAACCTTCCACATACTAATACTAACTGTGGAAGGTTAAATATAATAATCTTTCATGGGGTTAATATATTTTATAATTTGTGTGTGGTGTAATTTGGATTCTGACTGTCCTTAACAGTGCTATTTATACTGAAGAAAATGCATTTGTTCCATTTTTTCTTTTGTTTTATCTTAAACATCATCAAAAACCATAAGTCAACTCTAGTTGTACTTACTGTTCTACCTAGATTCATGCATGACTCCGGAAGCACCCCAAAAGCCACACATCATAGTGGTCTCAGATTCCGAAGTGGCTCTAGCTTGGAAACCTGGAGAGAAGAAAGGAAATGCCTCTATTCAGTACTATCTTGTGGAATTCATCAGGTAATCTTCTGTGTTGCATTCAAAACTCAAATGAATGGGCCTCAGTGATTCCAAACCTGAGTGAGGACTAGGAGAGTTTGTCGACTGCTTGTTTATTTTAAAGGTGGAAAAGGAGTGAATTCTGTTTATACACTGTTCTGGGTCAGAATCTATCCTTGCTCCTTTTTAGTGGTGGTGGGAAGAGGGTTATCTGGTAAACTTGTGTGCTCGTACCATTAATCTCCAAAGTTAAAAACTGTTCTAAGCTTTGAAAACTCTTGTGGTACCATTGCCAAAAAGGCTGTCTGTCTTCTACGATGGAAGCAGACTTCCCTGGCTTGGAAACATTATATTTGAAGTAATATTTTATGATGACCTTTCTCAGGGGAGGGGAAGAAAATTTTAAAAACAAGCACAATTTCGATTTCCTTCATATCACTGTTGCCATAGGGCAAGTTCCCTGAATTGGATTCATTGCTCTTCTTTCACCTACTTCTCCAGTTCTTGCAGTTTATCAGAGTCTAGAAAAGTAATTAGAAGTCCTAAAACTGTATACTTGTAAGCACATGCATTCTCAATGCTGCCATATAATTTTAAAGAAAATAAATCTTGGGGCCTGGAGCTATAGTAGTTATAGTATAACGCATGACTTGCACTTGACTGACCTGAATTCAATTCGTGGGCATCCCATATGGTTCCCTGAGTGCCACCAGGAGTAATTTCTGAGTAGAGTCAGGAGTAACCCCTGAGCTTTGATGGGTATGACCCTAAAACTGGGAAAAAAAAAAGAACTTTTTCCATGGCAACTCTGGTGGCAATTGGATTTTGAATGAAAGGATCTTGCTCATGAAAACAGTATTTGGGGAATTTATGATCTCTATATAAAAAAGGGTAGGCTTTGTATAGGCTGCAGCTTCAAGCATTTATAAAGTGACTAGTTCAGGGTCCAATCTCTGATGCTGGAACAAAGGAATCTGTCAAGATTTGATTCTGCTTCTGCTTCTTGATTTCTTAACTAAATCCTTGATGGAAAAATTTTGTGTTTTCAGAAAAGTACTTCATAGAGCTTCTTGAATACTTGAATTCAGTTTGTTTCAGATAGAACTTGTTGAATTGCAAAAGACAGATGCTTGAAGGAAGATGAGACCATGATATATTTGTTCCTTTAATTGCAAAATCTAGTGAAAATCTCAATTCAGCCGTTCAATTAGTCACATCAGCCAGGTAGTCTGGGTTCATCCCTGATGTGTTCCCCTCTGTGGGCTTTCTTTCCATATTGGCTCTTCCTATGAGGTAGCATAATGGCTTGTGGTCCCTCAAGACTTACATCATACTATTTTGGTTCCCCACTAAAAAAATAGGGATAACCATAGAAGCTTAATTTTATTGTGATCTCTGTGAAATTCATGGTATTCCTTTCCAATATGCTTATCAAAAAGATTTTCTAGGGACCATAGTGATAGTACATTGAGTCAGGCTCTTGTCTTGCATGTAGCAAACCTTTTTCTATTCCCCAGTACTCTATATGGTTCCCCAGTCCCTACTAGGAGTGATCCCTAAATGGAGAAACCCGGGTAAACCCTGAGCACTGCCAGGTATGACTCAAAACAAAATAACCAAACAAACAAAAATATGGGCTTACTACCTGCAGGTGTGATCTTTGTTGATGGGTACTGGGGGTTGCCATATTGCATAATTCCTACATTTCTAGAGTCTGTAGGTGAAGATTAAGGAGATGGGCCTTGGGATAGAGGAAAAAGTGATATGAGCACAGCTTTTCCCAGTACTTAAAGTTGTATGCTGGTCTCTCGAGGAAAGTCCCGCATGATATTCTCTATACCAGCTACTTCTAAAATCAGAACAGAGACACAGGCAGATGACAGAGGCCCCAAAGGCATTGGATGCAATGTTTTCATCTGTACAAACACAAATGATAACTCATTCCTAGTTTGTAGTTAGAAAGAACATGTAAAATAAAATATGAGAAAATGCTTTTAGACATTGAAATCTATTGGTAGGTACTATCCTTACAGTGTATAATTATAATTCCTCTTCAACAAAAGTATATTTTAACTTTCAAAGCTATTCCTAACATTTGAATCAGAACTCAAATGGTTTTTTTTTATTCTCATACTGTACACATTACAGACAAATATAGAGTGAGTTTCAAATTGAGAGCTCTTGGCCATCTTAAAGAATCAAGTGGAATATGTTCAAATGGAGAAAGCCAAGCCCTGGTTCCAGTCCATCTTAGGAATTTTACTTTTATTTTTATCTTTTAGAATATATAACTTAAACCAAAAAAAAAAAAAAGAAGAAGAAGAGAAAAGCTTTGAGGCCGGGCAGTGGCACTAGAGGTAAGGTTGCCTGCCTTGCCTGCGCTAGCCTAGGACGGACTGCGGTTCGATTCCCTGGTGCCCCATATGGTCCCCAAGCCAGGAGCGACTTCTGAGCGCATAGCCAGGAGTAACTCCTGAGCGTCACTGGGTGTGGCCCCAAAACAAAACAAACAAACAAAAAAAAGAATATATAACTTAGTTCAGAACTTCTATTTCCTTATTAATATGAAAGTATTATGTCCCACATGGAAAGGCTGTTGCTTAAAATCTTTATGAAATGTTTATACCCAGTAAATATCCAATATATATTTTTCTTCCTCTCCTCACTAACCCATATGTTTCCCTTTTATAATTTTTTTGTTTGTTTGGCGGGGGCATACCCAATAGTACTCAGAGATGATTCCTGACTTCATGCTTAGGAGTGACCCCTGGCAGTGCTCAAGTGACCATATGAAACATGAAGGATTGAGCCTAGGCTGATATGATGCAAGGCAAACACCTTAACTATTAGGCTTTCTCCTAAGCCCTTCATTTTTTCAAATAAATAGATTGAACCTCAATTGCTTCAGTTGTTTATTCAGTTAAAATGTTTAATTGGGGATAGATCAAATTAGAATTTAAATCTTCTGACTTCCAGGCCTCTTTTTATAAAAATCCTATATCCCATTTTTACCTGGGAACCCCACTTTCTGAGATGGAAACGTGGATCCATACTGAGGCAATGAGAAGTTCCTTTTAGGGCTGCTTTTTGTTGTATTTCTGGAAAGCTTTCCCTGTTGTTTACAGCACTTAATGTTTGCCTGCAAAACAGATCTCCACATTCATTTTTAAACAACTGAATTTTCCCCATTTCAGGTGAGGACTCCGGGATATAGGTTTAGAGAAAACATTCCCGGATCTAAATTATAAACTTCAATTAGTGTGATAGATTTGGGTGGGTGTCTGTGTCCTTAGTTACTCTGTTTTTTTCTGACTGAGATATATTTAGTACTATGCTCCTTTTGCTCAGCTTCCCCTTTTATTTGGAAACACCTGACAAGGGTCTCTGTGGGAGTCTGAGTGATGGTGCAAGAGTCCAGAGGCAGTTAGTCTTTCTGAAGGCCAGACTAGAATACTGGATAAGCAGTTTAGCATCAGGCAGAGTACAATGATTTCAACCAAAGTTTTTGTCTGAGTTGTCACTGTGAGATAAAGTTCTTCTAACTCACCACCTGTCTTGGTAGATGCTTATATATTAATTGCTCTTATTCAGTAAGAATGATGATACCAAAGGTAGCAGGGTTTTGTTGTTTGTTTGACTCACACTGGCAGTGCTCAGGGGTTACTCCTGTCTCTATGCTTAGAAATCCCTCCTGGCAGCCTCGGGATGCAGGGATTCGAACCGCCATCCTTCTGCCTGCAAGGCAAACACCCTACCTCCATGCTATCTGGCCCCTAGTGTGTTTTTTAAGGGTAAAATCCTTTTAAATATTCAGTTGGATAATAAAAAATTAGCTTGAGTAGTTGCACTAAACAAGAGCACAAGATTCTTGATTTCAGGTTTACTAGTGTTTTCTTGCCCAATTCTTGCCCAATTCAGTGAAGAATACCCAGAAGGCAAGCATCCTAAAGTGGCAGAGGTGAGATGTATGGATCTCTTGTTTTTTGTACCAGAGAATAGGACTGATATCTGGCTTAGGTAAGATAAAGCTCTTAGAGGGAAGAAATCCTTATAATCTTCCGCCACCAAAAGTTGGCCCTAGTGACTGCTCATTAGCTCCATGCTAACAGTAAATTTTAAATTTTTAATCAATGTAGAAAAGATGTGAAGATATGCTTTCTAAGCAAGCCTCTAAGCTGCAACATATTGCGCAACTAAAAAAACTGTCATTTCATTTTTTTTTCAAATAGAAAATTCATCCACTAGAGGTGAAGGAGAATATTTCTTTTCTAAAGTGATACTAAAAAGTTCTTTGTTGGCATAAATGCCTAGTATTTATTAAAATAAGAGCTAAGCACAAATATAGCTACATATGTTTTGAACTATTTAGACTATAAATATCTGAGAAACTTTCCTTCTTCTGCCTAAGAATTTCCCCAGGGTACGTTCCTTTTTTATAAGCAAAATTTTCTATACCACAGTGGCAGTGAAACCAAAGACTCAGAAAAAAACATTCCTTTCTTCTCACAGTTCACTTAGGGAGTCAGTATCATATATAATATATATGGTATATATATGATATGTATATCATATATGGTATGATATGCAATATATATACCATATATGATATCTACATACATTGTACCATATATATGTATCATATATATATGATTGATTATATCATATATATGATTGAGATATATATATATATACATATATACATATATATATACCTATGATAGTGTCAAAGTGAAAATTAGTTTTTGTTTTGTTTTGTTTGTTTTTGGATCACACCCGGCAGCACTCAGGGATTACTCCTGGCTCTATGCTCAGAAATCGCTCCTGACAGGCTCAGGGAACCATATGGGATGCCGGAATTTGAACCAGAGACCTTCTGCATGCAAGGCCTTACCTCCATGCTATCTCTCCGGCCCCCAAAATTAGTTTTTTTTTTAAAACTTCATCTATGGGGCCGGGCGGTGGTACTGCAGGTAAGGTGCCTGCCTTGCCTGCGCTAATCTAGACGGACCGCGGTTCGATCCCCCGGTTCCCCATATGGTCCCCGGTGCCTGCCAGGAGTGACTTCTGAGCGAATAGCCAGGAATAACCCCTGAGTGTCACCGGGTGTGGCCCGAAAATAAAATTAAAAAAAAACTTCATCTATAAGGTTTTTTTTGGGGGGAGGGGGGTTGTATGATTTAATAGGTTAAGATTACTTGAGAAATCTGGATTGTCAGTTGTTGCAAAGGGTGGATCTAAATGTATTTTAATGATTATTTTCAATAAAATGTGCTCCCCTAGTTTATTTTGGGTACATGTGGAAGTTTAAAATGCACTGGCAAATGTTTTAGGGTCTCAAGTCAAGAATTGTTGGATCTTCAAATATCAGTCCAATTTAGATGTACTAATAAATGATAATAGATATTTCTTTTAGATGTTTTTGGCCTAAGTAATCCCCTGCATCCCTTATAAATGCTTTCCACAGTAAGTTGCCAAATTCTTCTTTACCCAGGGCTGCTTCTAAGCTGCTTGCAATGCTTGCCTATTGGTTTTGCTTGAGAATTTCAAGGTCATGCACACCTGATTGGATTTTTAGAATTATTCTACAAATTGATAAAAACCACCTGCCTCTTCATCCCATTACATCCTCCTTCTTAATCTCTGAGTAACAAATAAGCTTAATTAGTTTCCTCCTGGGAAGTGACCATGTAAAGGCTGTTACTGAAATGAGCATCAAGTCTGGGTTTCAGTATGGAATTGAACAGAATATGAATTTTCCTTGAATAGTTCCAAAGGATGATGTGATTTGACTTGAGGTTAAGGTCACAGGCTGTGCATGTTAAAGAAGTTTCCCATTCAGAGTGATACTTCTAGTACTGGTCTTGGCAACATTTTCAGATTAATCCAATTATGGAATCAGAAGGCATAGTCCAGGACATAGAATTCTAATGCTGCAACCAATGGCTTGACTCCTATTCTCAGGTTACATTCATGTAAAATAAGGCTGAACCATGTGACTTATAACACCTGGGACACTAGTTTTCTATCTTTCAGGGAAAGGTGAGACTGTCTGTACCTGTAATTTCATGTCCAGACTTTTGGTCTACACTGCCTACTTCTGATTTGTATCTATTCCCACATACTTTCATCCTCATAGGTAGATTTTTTTAAACATTCTTGTATTTTAGACAGAAGGATGGGGATAGCATCTTGCAAAGCTCATTGAGTTGTAAAATTAAATGAGTTAGTGCACATAACATGTTCAGAACGGTACCTTGTCCTCAGTATGTGTTTGAAATATACTAACCATACAAACCATATCTATCATATCTCCTGTACTTTGTCTTTTCTGCATAGAGACATATGCTTTTCTGACTGTGTACCTTTGCCAGAACAGCTCTACTTTCCCCCCAAGCTAATTCTTATTTAACCTTCAGGGCCTCTGCTTAAGTATCTTAAATATTTCTTCTCTTATGGAAACCTTGCTGATACCCTTTCTCAGACTAAGTTAGGTATATCTGCAGTATTTCCTTGTAGCTCTCAGGACACTTGAAATTATACTGTTCAATAGCTGTCTTCTTTCCCAGACCAGCTCTCATCTGTTGATTACCACCAACAGGACTTGTGAATATTTGGCCACAAACAGTCTGGAATTGAAACTAGAAAATTCCAATTCCACTCTGGATAGTGACACACATACTCATTAATGTCTCTGTGCCTTCCATGCTCAGCTTTAAAGTGAAGGTGATTAAGTTTATTGTATCCTGGTTTAGAGCGTTGCTTTATTCCTACATTAAAATTCTAATATTTTTAACTTTAAGAAAAATAGATTTGGGGCCGGTGAGGTGGCGCTAGAGGTAAGGTGTCTGCCATGCAAGCGCTAGTCAAAGAAGGATCACAGTTCGATCCCCCGGCATCCCATATGGTCCACCCAAGCCAGGGGAAATTTCTGAGCGCTTAGCCAGGAGTAACCCCTGAGCATCAAACGGGTGTGGCCCAAAAAACCAAAAAAAAGAAAAAAAAGAAAGAAAAGAAAAGAAAAATAGATTTATTTTTTAAATATTGAGAAAGGGGATGGGGAAGGTAAGAAAGAGAGAGTGGGGAGAGAGTAAAAAGGGTAATGTGTGCTCAAGAGAGAGCGTGGACATCTCTAAAAGCAGAGAGAGTCCTGTGCACAACCAAGAATGAAAGAAGGAAAGTTCACATCTCAACAGGGGAGATGCAAGTAATATGTGCTTAGGCATCATGTAAACAGGTAACATATGTGCATAAATTTTGATATTTACCAAAAAAATAAAAATAAAAAATAAAAAAGGGGCTGGAGAGATAGCACAGAGGCGTTTGCCTTGCAAACAGCTGACCCAGAATCTAAGGTGATTGGTTCAAATCCCGGCATCCCATACGGTACCCCGTGCCTGCCAGGAGCGATTTCTGAGCAGAGAGCCAAGAGTAACCCCTGAACATCCACCGCAGGGTATGGCCCAAAGACCAAAAAAAAAAAAAAAAAGGATATTTCATTCGATGCTATTGTCATTTATTTAATACTAGTTCTTTCCATATATTTTTCCTTAGTACTTACTGAGAATCTTCTCTGTGCAAAGCATGCAAGGGCTTTAAAGATGCACAATTATAGCTCTTTTATTCATAATCCAATGCATAGGGAAGACAAAGGAACATAGTCCAGTAAAATGAGTGTGCAGACATGGGTGAAGCTAGGAGTGTAGTTTTATAATTCGTGGAAGACTTCTTCAGAAGCTAAGAAGAGCACTTCTATAGCACTTTCTAGCCAGGTAACAGGGGAGAGAAGACATAGCATAAAAAAGTAAGATTATAGAAGCTACTTGAACAATGACTTTAAGGCAAGAAGAAAATATTCTTAGAACTGCCTAGAAAATTTGGGTAGTCAGTGATCATACTATCAGTAAGCAAGGTTTGAATAAGAAAAGCATGAGAAGGAAGCTCTTATTCGTCTCAAACTACAGAGAATATTCAACCAGAATAAAAGAAAACACCAATGCTATTTGCATTTTTGAAAGCTCATGCAGACATTCCAAAGAACATGGAGATGAATAAGACAATTAGCATGCCTAAAAAGCTAATATCATCCTAGAGAGGATA
>PVKC010008542.1:0-21759 GCA_004027635.1 Crocidura indochinensis
GAGAGAGAGGGAAAGTAGCTTTTGTCTCTGTCCATGCCATGGCATGACAGGCACAATCTGAAAGAGACACCAAAGGAGTTCTTGGGTTTGGGGGGAAAAGGAAAGAGACTTTAACACCTGACAAGACTGGGTTAGCTTGGATTTTCGCCCGAGATAGGATTCATCACACATGAAAGGATGGTGTCATGGGAAAGGGTGTCTTTGAGCTTAGAGAGAGACAGATTTCTTTCAGATATGGTTTCATAGTTAGGACTTAAGCACATGAAAACAGCAGATGGCACCTCAGTCACTATCTTCAGGAGTTTTCCAGAAATCAGGAGGTGCAGCTTCTAACTGTTCACAATGTTTGTTCTTTGTGAAGTCAACTGAGTCATATTTGTTTGCTTAGACCATGCCTCATTATAGACAAAGTGCATCTTTACACAAAGGCAGCATCCTCAGAAGAAAATTAAAATTATTTCAGGATAGTAAGTTTTTGTTTAGGTGGGCCCTATTAATTTTAACAATACCTGGATACAAAAGAGCTTTACTTTTTATGGAGTTAGTGCAAAGTTTGGAGAAAATAAAACCAAAGCTTGGAAATGGGCTCTGAAGGAGGGAACTATTGAACTCAGAGCCTTCCCTTGAGTTCTGAGGATACAGGCAAGAATCACAATTCTTCCTACAGTATCACAATCCGAAATGAACCCAGCTGAGCCAGCATCTTCCCTAACAGGGTCATCCATTCAAGCAACTCTGGTGTCTTTTCTGTAACATTTTCTGAGACACATTAGAGAATTGTTAGGCCATGAGCGCCACCGTGTGACCAAATAACCACATAGTCATTGCAACACCCCCAACTCTGCTACACATTAATCACATTAATCCTGGAGGGACACTTGGCTCATTGGGCAGGACTCAGTTTTGAGCCTTCACCTTTGTACCATTAGTTATGAAACAGCCATTTATTTCCCCGTTGAGGGGCCCCATTCCCCTCAGTATAAAATAGGGCTAGGCTCTTGGGGAATGGCTGTCCAGGTGAGCAAGCATATCTAATGAACATTTGTTTCAAGGATTTTTGCTTTTTTTTTTTTAATATCTTATATGTATTTTATTCTTTTTTAATTTCTGTTTTATTAAAGCAGCATGATTTGGAAAGTTACTTATAGTTGAGTTCTAGACATACAATACCCAATGCAAATTTGAGAAAAAGAAGGCTCAGAGTTGCTTGTCCCCCATCCAAGGGTCTACAAAGGCCCTCACAGGAAGAGTTTGCTCATTGGATAAGAAGACTGAGGAAGGCTGTAAGAGCATCTCAGCCACACCTCTACCCAATGCCTGCCAGAGGCCCCTTAGTTGTGTAAAGATACTGTACTGCCAGCAAGATCCAAGGAGCCTAGCCACTGCCTTCAGCTATCTTGATCAATAAAAAAGCCCTGAGGCAAGGCACAATGGGGCCCAACTGCTAAGTGGATGTGGACTCCCCTTTGAAGTCCAGTTCTCAGCAGCCTGTCTCTGCACCCAACTCTTGAATTCCTCTTTCCTCCAAATAACTTGGTCATAGCATTTCACTCATCTTTGTGCCCAGCTTTTTGCTTCCAGTTCCTTCCAAACCCCTAAACTGAGCTACCCACTGGATGAGCCTAACAGTAGCCTCTAAATTTTAGACTAGAGTTTTCCAGCCCCTACCTCACATGCCTCAAATCTTTTTCAGTGAGCCCTACCTTTTTAATTTAATAATTTATTTAATACTTTAATTTTATGGTTTAATAAATAAAACTCCTGGTGCTTCGGGATTGTGGTGCCTCATTTTTACTCATATTTACTCACTGTAAAATGCTGTGGTGCCTTTGGCATCTGATGCCATTTCTGGTGCCACCACCCCTTTCTTCATATCTAATCTATAGCCAGCTTCAATATGGCACGTCCACTTTGAGTTTATCCCTTTTGCTTTATGATGTTTGGGTTTTTTGTTTGCTTTGTTTTGAGAGTGTTGGGAAGGTAGGCGTTGGCCTACATCCAGCTGTGCTGAGGACTTACTCCTGACTCTACACTCAGGGATCACTCTTCACAGGGCTCAGGAGAACCAGGGATTAACTGAGATTGGCTCTGCAAAGCAAGTGCCTTAGCCCCTGTACTATCTTTCACACCTCCAGGGTTTATACTAAACTTAAACAGTCATCTTCATTTGCCCTATTCTTTCCATTCAAGCTGCAGTCACAACTAGCTCTAGTTTGGAACATGGTGAACCTACCTAAGTGGCTTCTTAACTTCCCCTTCTGGCCTTTAAAATCAAATCCTCACCCAAAGTTGAGAATCATTCTTGAAAAAGTATATTAGACTATGTTGTTCTCCAGCTATATCCTGTTGGAACCTCTGGGCATCCTCCTTTCTGCTGATTTCAGGTGCCTGATGCCCTTCTTCCTGCCTCCACAAGACTTTATAATAGGTTCCTTTTTGTGTCTGGCCTGTCCTTTGATCTCACTTAACCACTCATTCAGGTCTCTATCAAAATATCACCACCACAGAGGAGCTTTCTCCCACTAAAACCCCATTCCCACCTCTCCTGTCTCCAGCTTTCTGTTTGACTTCAGAGCATTATTCATGACCTGAATCTTGGCTGTGTTTTAGCAGGCATGGAGTGTGTGATTGTTCGGTACCTATGTACTTTTCCCCAAAATTAGAAATCTCTAAAGAAATCCTGAGTTCTCTTGGTGCTAGGTAAAAATCTTGAGTTCTTCTCTTGGGGTCTGGAAGAGTTCTGAACAAGTGTGGCTGTTCATCTATTTTTAAATTAAATAAATTTGCGCTTCTCCTGTTATCATTTTATATCCCTAACATGGCCTCAACCTCTAACCCTTCTCTGCAGTATGCAGTCTCCCAGTTTCCCAACTCACAGTCCTTCATTCTAACACAGGATTCAGATAAGTGCACAAAGAACTGTGGCTGTGAACACTATACAGTACATGGGATAAAGTACCAACACACCCTCTGTGCTAATGTTGTCTAATTGGAAACTCAAATTCAGAAAGAAGAAATCCTTCTGAGAAGATACAATTCCAACTTCGCAAAACTACTGGGAACTATTAGAACCAAAATAATTAGGAATTGATGATTAAGTCGGCATGTCATATCTGGACCATATCCTGTGTAAAGGAAATGAGGCTATGTTGATTCAGAGAATTAAAAATAAGGGTCTCCCCCATATCACTACCATCTCTTGATCTCTAAGTCTGTTACCTGAAGTCACAAAAGAACTGTGTAGTTGTTATTTAGTGACTAAGAGGGTATAAGAGAGATTTTATTTACTTCTAGGAGGAACTGATGTCATTACAAAGACTTTTACAAGAGTGAGGGGTGGGGAGGGGGTTCTACGTGAGTGAGTGGAGATGTGACAAAGTGACTGGGAAGATGCAAGGAAGGGGGTTACACACCCAGGAGGGCAAGCAACCTAAAGAAGTTGGAAAGGGACAGAAAGTGGATTCTTCCCTAGAACTTCCAAAAGGACTAACCTTACCCACACTTTGATTCCAGTGAGGCATTTCCCTGTTATAAGGTGTTACATGAGATTGTGGTTGCTTGTTATAGCAGCATCAGAAACGGATCTTCTTTGAAAAGGCCATGTGTGTGGAGGGCAGACTCTGAGAGCATCCACCAGAAGGCAGTGTCCAGCAGCCTTTGAGCATGCTGTGGTTCCAGATGGCCCTGCTGAGCCCCTTTGGAGGCAGACATGTTTTCATGATAGTAAGAAGCCAAGGATTAAGGAACAAGGTAGATACCTTGTGCTCAGCTGACAAGGCTGTGTAGAACATCATATTATCAAAGTGAGTCTCTGGGAAAGCAAACACAGGGTTTCAAGACCAGGTGACTAAAGAGTTGATCAATGTAAGAGGAAAAAGTATCCATTAAATTAGCATTTTTAATTAATTTGTCTGTTGTTTTTTTTTGTAAGTTTTATTTTGGTTTTGATTTTGTTTGTTTTTATAGAATCTTCTCTCTCTCTCTCTCTCTCTCTCTCTCTCTCTCTCTCTCTCTCTCTCTCTCTCAGCTTTTACTAATTTCCTAACCCCAACAGATAACCTCCCAAGGACACCCAGGCATACTCAGATCCTGGGGAGAAGGCCAATCTCACATACTTCAAATGCTGCCCAAGACAAGTCATTCTATATATTGGATCATGAAATTTTTCAAGCAGTCTTATGTTGAGTCTTATATAAAGATATATATTGCATGCAGCAAAAGACAAAAAGCACAGCATTACATCCCCTAAAAATAAATGCTAAAAAAAATGATATCAAGACTCCAAACTCTCACTTTTATTTATTTTTTTCTTAACTGTAAATGCAAAATTTACAGAGTGTCTTCACCACTTGATATCAGGACCAGCCTCTGATAAGAGGTGAAAAGAGAGAACTTTCATCCTAGAGACGAATTTTTCTAAGTTACAGTGGAGGAAATGTCGGTTCCTGGGTATGATTTAATGCAACTTATAAATTAACAAGTCTTCCAAACATTTATTCTTCAATCATTCTTCTGGCTATTGTGGACTTAGTATAAGCAACAAAAGGAAAGAACCCTCCCAAATAGTGAATTGGCACTAAAAAAAAAATTAAAGGTAAGTACTACAACATTTCACAAGGTATTTTCATTCTGAAAAAAATGTGTTGATAAAAATTTTCAAAGAATGCTTCTTAGATATTAGGCTGCTTTGTCTCATAGAAGTTTGAGAGTCTGATGATATCAGAAAAAGTTATAAAAGAAAAGCAAAAACAAAAAAACTACCATTTTAATACTAAAACCATTAAGACAAAGGTCTGGCAGAAAGAATATTGATCACTTTTTCAGAGTGATATCTGCATCCTTGGCTTAACTTGGGTGATTGGTAATTGCTCATATGTTTCCCTCCTGATTGCCTCACTACCATACCTGCCTTAGTGGGGATACTTTTGCAGGTGCTATTTTTTCCAAGAAAATTCCAGAATAATTGAACATGGATAAATGACAAGGAATACTTAAAGGTTCTCAGACTCAGTTGGACACAAAGTATGTAAGAAACTCAAAAAATACATCTAAAGGGCCAGAGAGATAGTATAGCAGTAGGGCATTTGCCTTGCACGCTGCTGATTCAGGACAGATGGTGGTTTGAATTCCAGCATCCTATGTGGTCCCCCATGCCTGCCAGGAGCAATTTCTGAGTGTAGAGCTGAACACTGCTGGGTGTGATTCCACCCCCACAAAAAAAAAATGAGAAAAAGATAAACATCTAAAATGCATTTTGGGTGTTGGAGATATAGTACATAGGCAGAGCTCTGCCTTGCATATGGCTGACCAGGGTTTGATATCCAGCATCACATATGGTTCCCCAAGCACTTTCAGGAGTGATCCCTGGGGTTCAGAGCTGGGATAAACCCTGAACACAGCTAGGTGTGCTTCTCCCTCTAAATGTAATTCAAATTCCGCTGCTGGGCTTTTCCTCCAGGATAACACAGTAGAAGTTTCCAGAATACTGTGAAAGTTTCCAGAATAGGGTGAAAGGAATAGTCTCCTATGCTGAGTGGCATTTTGCACAGCAGGAGGCAACCTCTGTATTTGAGGAAAATTTCAAGTGCAGCAGGGGCCTCCTACTGTGAAGAATTTGGCCAGGAATCCTGATGGGGCTGTTTCTGGTCCTAAATATGAAATTAGAAGCCACTTGGACACATACAGAGAGCATGAGGAACAGATGGGGAGCTGGAAGCACACAAGTTTCAGCCTTCCCATCCTCCTGACTGCTAAAACTTTTCATGTCACCCTTCACTAATTAGCTCCTTCTACAAGAAAGTATGCTCCCAAAGGTTCCCAGTAGCTCCTCTTGGAGGCCTCATGTATTTGGCACTCACTGGGTTTGATAGGATCACCTCCCCAATTCCAGTCCCTAGACCCTTATGTATACCCCAGAGCAGACCCCTCCAGTGGCAATCAGGGCACCGTCCGCTCCCACAGTCGTTCTCGAAGTAACCACTGCCCTTTGGGACTCTCTGGCTCATAAGCATCCTCTCCTGCAGACGCCAAGGGATCCAATGCAAAGAGCTCTGCATCCCAGTCCATGTCATCTCCAGTGAGGTTCAAGAGGATCTGTCTGGAGCTCCCCAGGCTGGAAGGGGACATGAAGTGTTAGGTTTGTCAAGGCTGGCCACACCAAGAATGGATCTTCTAAACCCTGATATAGGGGAGACCATCAGTTGCTCTCCTGAGCCTAGGACTTGGAAGGACAAAGTGGATAGACCTCAACCTGGTTCTGAAATTGAAGTGCAACATTAGTGAATAAGGGCTGAGACTTGGGATCATCATATCCCCAAACCTGGTCTCTTTTTAGAGTAGAAAAAAATGCTATTTAGAAACCTTCTGATTCATCAAAATTGATGACTCTTGCAAAAATAAAGACAAGTATATTTGGAGGAGACAGAATGGGTACTGAGGTAGGCCTTTTCCAGAAGTTCCTGCAGTTTTCCAGACTCGCCAGATCAGAAATCATTGATCGCTGGAAGTGAGCAGGAGTAGAAGCTTGGAGGTCAGATATTGGAATGAAAATTGAAACAGAATATTAAGTGGACATGGCCAGGGAGCTTACACCATTTGATACAGATTCTCTCCAGGTATATGCATTTTAACTCCAAATTCTCCAAATTGGAAACCTTAACCACACTGTTGGCAGCATATGTTAATAGCAGAAGAAATAGTGGCACCAAAAGTGTGGCTGGGTTGGAGTAGAAAGAGTGAGTCGATAGGAACTTTAGGTATTCTCTTCTCTCTCTCTCTCTCTCTCTCTCTCTCTCTCTCTCTCTCTCTCTCTCTCTCTCTCTCTCTCTCTCTCTCTCTCTCTCTCTCTCTCTCTCTCTCTCTCTCTCTCTCTCAGCTCACACCCGCCCATATTCACATACCATGCATATAGGTCCAAGCACCAAGTCCAGGGTTTCCTACATGCTGGGCCTGTGCTGAGCCACTTGAATTATTTCCTAAGTCTCAAGCTTCTTACCTTTTTTTGCAAGCTTTGGGCTTAAATTTCAAGGTGTTGAATGCTCCTTCCACAGCCTTGGGCAAGTAAATGGGGTGTCTCTCAAGTCTCCTCTGTGTGCCCAGAGTCCTGCACTCTATGCCCCTTCGAAGCTGACTGTCTGTCATGTGCCCAGCCACAGCCATGTCCCCTGAGCAACGGCGCGGTGCCCGCAGGATCCAATTGGAGTGCAGGCTGTGTTCTCGGGAGCTGGTGGCCACTGAAAAAAAAGCAAACCCCCAGGAAGGGAGAAGTTGCCACTGGAGGCCACAGAGGACAATGGAGAGGGAAACGGGGCTGAGGGCTCACAAGACTGAGGTTCACCAGAGAATTCTTAGAAGCAACTGTAGGGAACAGCTGAGAAAAGAGTGTGATATGCAATTGTGAGTTCAGGACATATAGACTATTGTGTGTCCGCCAAAACATAGAGCAGGGCTATGGATAAAGCTCATAGGTCAGGAATGTAGCTCAGCATTGTATGTGTGAGGCCATAGATTTCATGCCCCAGCACTGAAAAAACTTTTAAAGCATACATGAAATAAAGACATACATTTAAATTTACCAGCTTGGGGAAAGGCCTATAATGTAAGTTGTTAGGTAAAAGAAGAAGATGATAATATAGAATATGTCCTATTTAATATCAATCGTGTATGTACATGTATGTTACATCAATCATGTGTGTTCCTGGGAGGCCATTCAGAACACATGAAGAGTGTTATGATCTCTGGTTGGCAGCATTTTAGTTTCTAGTCTTTTCTTTCCTCTTTAAGCTTTGGGTTATTGGGTTCATTTGATTTACAATGAACATATGTTACTATTGCTATTAGAGAAAAAATATAAAGTCATTTTCCTTTCAAAATTGACACTGCAGGGTCAGGGAGAGAGAGATTACAGGGACTAGGCACTAAGACACTTGTGCCAACCCTGGGTCTAACTGTAGTGTGCTTTCCTGCACACTACCAGGTCTAAGCCCTGAGAACTGCCAGTGTGGCCCCAAAACAAAAACAAATACTACAAAGATGACTCTATGCTTTGTCTTTGCCCCATGTTTTCCAGGCTTAATTCCCAAGGTCTGAACAATTCTTAGTAGAGGACTAAGAGATCTAGTAGGCAAAGTTGGGGAGGAGTTATAGTAAACTTGGGGTGGAGGAGGAGCTGTAGAGATGCCCACAGAAGAAGAAACTGGAAAATTTCCCTCCCCACTAGGAGGCAGCCAGGTTCCACAAGGGTGGCAGGGCTAGAAACCTCCTGAGGTGGCCTTTCTTTTTTTTTTTTTTTTGGTTGTGAAAAAGCACAGAAAACAGAACTTTGGTTCCCTATATTGATTCCAAATATTTCTGTTATTAAGGGCCAGATCTCTAGAACTGTTCCACCAGCACAACTCAGTTGCAGGAACCCTCTCCTGACTTCTCCTTTCCTGTAAGTCTATGCCAACAGTGCCCTCACCTTCTCTGCTGTAATCATGGACTCCCCCTCACCAAGGACCCTTAGAAGGACTTTATGTGGTGTATGAGGGTGGGGGAATGGCTGCTGAGGGAAGGACCAGATCTTTCCAGCTAGGCTTGCAGAGAATGTCCCCTGATCAGGATTGAACTTTCTGCAAGTCCATCTTCTTGGTTGGTATGGGGGCTATACCCTGGGGGAACTCAGGGGCTACTCCAAGCTTGGAGCTGGAGGTCACTCCTGAAGGTACTGGAATTGGGAGTGTGACCCAGAACTCCTCCAAGCAAAGCATGTATTTGAGCCCTTGAACTTTCTGCCCTCACACACACACACACACTCCTGAAAGTCTGTCTATCTTACATAGAATGCATCCTTGAAGCCTGATCCAATGTCCCAGCACCACGCACTGCCCACCCGCAGCACTCACCATCGAAGTCCACATCCTCATTGGGTGACTGCAGCTCACTAGTGCGGGGCCGCTTCTCCGTGTCCAACTCCGCTATGATGGAGTCGAAGAAGGCCATGGCCTCTGCCACGTCCGAGCTGAACTGCGAGTATTTCTTGGCGGCTGCCTTCTGCATGGGGGAGAAGGGAGAGCACGAGACAGTGGCTCAGGCAGCCTGCATGTCTCCTCAACCCACAGTCTGAAAAATGACTGAAAGAGTAACTTGGAGTTGTTCAAGAATCCAATTTACATGCGTGACCCCAGGAGAGGTGCCCGCTCCAGACCCAACTTGGCTCTACCTTTATGTTCCCAATATTCTCAGAGAGGAAGGCAAAGTCAACATGTTGCACAGCAACTGTCAGTGACCCCCAGGAAAATACTTTAGTTTCTTGCTCCCAGCTATTGCACTTAGGAGCCAAAGTGGTTCCTTGGTGCGATGAGTAGAGGGCCCAGCAAGTAAAGAGAGGACAAGTTGGGTTGGAAAGGCTTTGTCAAAAGATCTTAGCACACGGGCTCATAGGCCTGGATCACGTGTTTCTTTGAATGTTGACCTCCAGGATCATATTCTCTGCACCACAGCTTCCCCCAAATTCCTAGTGTGCAGGATGACGTGTCTATGTATCTACAAGATGTAAGTGAAGTTTTATGCATTCTATACTACCAGAAAATATTGCTAAATAGAAAACTGTTTTTCAAAATACAATTCTTTTTTGGTGTTTGGGCCACATCCAGTGACGCTCAGGGGTTACTCCTGGCTATGCGCTCAGAAGTCGCCCCTGGCCTGGGGGACCATATGGGGCACGGGGATCGAACCGCGGTCCGTCCAAGGCTAGCGCGGTAAGGCAGGCACCTTACCTCCAGCGCCACCGCCAGGCCCCACATATCCGAATTTTTATTAAAAATAGAAAACTTGGGTTGGAGAGATAGCACAAGGGCTTAGGCACTTGACTTACATGTGGCCAACACTAGTTTGATCTCAGGTACCATAAGTGGTCCCCAAGCTCCTGATTCCATGATCTCTGCCAGGAGTGACCCCTGAGCATGAGCCAGTAGTAAGCCCTGAGCTCCAAAGGTATAAGCAAATAAGGCAAAAAGATGGGAAACTACCCACTTTTTAAGATCCCTTGCCTTATAATCCTGTGTCTTTTATAGCTGACAGTGATTCTATTGATTATTTGTCTCGTGGTGCTCTATTTTTCTTGCCTTTCATACATCTCATGCTTTTGGTCAAAAGGCAGACCAAAAATCCATTTCTATCAACTTCTTCTCAGAGAAAAGCTTGTAGAAGGCTAGAAGTGCACACTGAGATACAAGTAAGAAGACTTATGTAGAATTAATAAAGTGGTAGTGAGAGTGTGACTTGTGCCCTTGGTCAGGTTTGACTCAGGGCACTCACGTTCCATCACTGTTGTCCATTGCAGCTCCCCTGAGAGGAGAACATCTCTGTTGCACTTCAGGCTCCAGCCCAGTTTGTCTCGCTCCTTTGACCTTTAGTGAGTGGCCTGAGGGTTATCATTTTCCAAGTCTCTCTGCCTGCTCCCTCTCACAGGCCTGAGTCTCAGATTACTTTTCCCAGATGGAACCTTTTGCATTTTCCAAACCAAACATCTCATGTTTCTCAAGTGGATCCAGCAAGGCAGTTTATGATAATTTCTGCCTTTCACACCAGCTGCAGCCTGCCCAATATCTCCCACTTTCTGACCATTTGAACTCCATCTCCAGTTGGTCCATTTTTCTTTTTAGTGGTGTGGGATGTTGTTGTTTAGGTTTGTTTGAGGGCCATACTCATGGATGCTTGAGCATTAATCCTAGCTCAATGCTCAGAGACGTTTCTTACATTGCATGGGGAACCACTTGGTTCTGGGCATTGAGCCAGAGCCTCCTGCGTGCAAAGCAAGTAGTCCACCATTTCGAGTAATTTCTCTGGCCCATTTTCTTTGGGTTCTATCAGTATTTGTCTATAAAAGATCTGGATGTCAGAAAAGGAATTTTCACTTGAACCAGCAATGTTTTCTCTGATATTTCGAAGAGGGACAATCTAAGCACACCCAAAGCCTAAGAACCACCAGGAGCATGCAGCCTCCTTCTCCAGTCTCCTGGCTACCCATTTGCCCATTCTTTCTTCTCTCTTCAGAGGAGAAGCCTCTCCCCTCTTCTGACATGTCATTAGTTGCAGCAGAGAGACATAGGGACAACTTTTCCTTGCCTGTATGTATGGACAGTCTATACAAGATACTGTATTATGCCCTCATTAACCTCATTAACTAGTCCAGTATTCTCCAGATGTTCTTTGAGATGGTTATTAACAAATCACTCACTGATATGACTCATTTGCTAGATACTGGCAACTTCTGTCTGCTTGATAGGTTATACAGACAACAGGCGTAACTCCCAACATTCTGGTTGTTGTTCTATGAGTTCCATTCCCAGAAACCCCAGAAATGGTGCTGAGAACTGCAGTTTCAGACTCTGGGCTGCATAAGGACACACAGATGGCCCTTCCTCTGTAATGGGTTGGGTTCCTTTGCAGAGTAATAACTATTTGGTGAATGAGTGATGTCTTTCCCACATTTTCTGTTCTCCAATCAGCGTTCATGTTGCTAACTTATATTTTTGGGCTTGACTTGGCAAAATTTAAGAACTCTGACTTCTTAGTCTTTGATTCACTGAGACTATTCTCCTGAAAAAATAACATCTTGGTCTGAATTCAGTATTGGTGGTGTAATTTTTGAGATCAAATGTAAAATTGATCTGGATTGGGAGGATGGTTTTCCTTTGCGTCATTCAGCTGGGTGAAATTAAAATGCAAAACAGCTCAAAGAAATCCACTATTTTAGCTAATCAAAAGAAGATTTTGAAAATAAATTTAGACTTCTTGACTAATTCTCTTTTTCTTCTGCCATCCTTGGAATGGATATACAGGCCAAGTTCAAAGTGAGAGTTATCCTCTTTATATTACTATATGAAAAGTGATAAGTTTCTTAATTGAATAGGTTTTTGAAAAAAAATGATGAGTGTCTCTTTTTTTGATTTTGGTTTTTGGGTCACACCCAGGAGCACTCAGGGGTTCCTCCTGGCTCTGTACTCAAAAATTGCTCCTGGCAGGCTTGGGGGATCATGTGGGATACTGGGATTTGAACCACCATCCTTCTGCATGCAAGACAAATGCCCTACCTCCATGCTATCTCTCTAGCCCCAGAAAATGATGAGTTTCTAAAGCAAGAAATGGAGAAATAAAATGAGAAATATCTTTGCCAGTTTCGTCATTGCAATTTAAATTCATATTATAGGAGCTGGAGAGATAGCATGGAGGTAAAATATTTGCCTTGCAGGCAGAAGGTCATTGGTTCAAATCCCGGCATCCTATATGGTCCCCAGAGCCTGCCAGGAGTGATTTCTGAGCGTGGAGCCAGGAGTAACCCCTGAGCGCTGCCAGGTGTGATTCTCTCCCACAAAAAAAAAAAAAAAAAAGAAAAGAAAAAAATAAATTTATGGGGCTGGCTAGGTGGCACTATAGGTAAGGTGTCTGCCTTGCCAGCGCAAGCTTAGGACGGACCGCAGTTTGAATCCCCCGGTGTCCCATAATGTCCCCCAAGCCAGGAGCGACTTCTGAGCACATAGCCAGGAGTGACTTCTGAGCACATAGCCAGGGGTAATCCCTGAGCGTTATCGGTTGTGCCCCCCCCCAAAAAAAACAAAAATAAATAAATTCATATTATATGCATATTTGAACAAAAATGTGTGCATTTTTTGATAAATAAACTTAACGGTAAGCCTGCCAACGCTGAAAAAAAAGCAATGAATAGATAATCAGCACAAAGATAAAAGGGAGATAGATAATTTTTGTTCAGAACTTCATTTTTTACCCTTGGACTCTTCTAGTATACATAACTAAATATCTAGAGTCTCTGGTAAATAAAGCTGCTCATATTTGGGGTATAGACTCGAGACTCCTGGGCTGATCTGTTTAGTTGGGGATTTTTTTCCTCAGTGTTATGATCTGAAGACTATTATTTCTTTTGGTAGCCCCTGGTAACTCCTGACCTTATACATCCATCATCATATTGGACTTTAATAAAACACTGAATGAAAAAACCTTGCTCACATTTATCAAATGGTTAGATGTCTAACTGACAAAGTGAATCAATATCCTTAAAACACAAGATAAAAACCATATTTAGGATAAGTGAAAATCACAATCCAATGAGAGGAGGGACGGATTTGTTGAACAACACTGAGAAATTTTGCTATTTGGAGAATATTCAAGTTTTCTTGAATTAGAATCTTATTTTCTTCTCCACATAAAATTTAATTTCTAACAGAAAGATTTGTATTATTTTTGGTTTGTTCTTCATTTGTGTGGGAGGGGGCACACCTTGTAGTTTTAGGAAGTTACTTCTGGTTTAATACTCCAAAGATTGTTTCCTGGTAATTTTCTAGGATCTATGCAATATCAGGGATCAAACTCAGTCATCCTGCATGGAAAGCATTTGCATTGAGCTATATCTCTCTGATTCTGGAAATTTTTTATTTTTTAATGGAAAAATTTTAAAGGGAGGATAGTAAATATGGAGCTGATTTTGAAAACCAAAAGCCTTTCTAGTGTTGGAAGATTTTATTTTTGACTATTAAATAATCAGTAGTATCAGTACATCAGAAAATGGTCAATTAAAATGAAAAAATACACAAGACTGAGAAAAATAGTTAAACATGTACTCATATCCTTAGTAAAAGAAAAATCCACTTAAATTTGAAAGCCAGAAGAAATATTTATAAATGAATGGTTAATGCCTAAACAAATACATTGTTTTGGAATTTTTCTATGTTATTTTGTTGTTGTTGCTTGTTTGTTTAACAAGGGTTTACTCCTGGCTCTGGGCTCAGAAATTATTACTGGCAAGCTCAGGGGACCATATGGGATGTCAGGTATCTTGGGTAATACCCAAATACCCAAGCTGGTAACTTGAGTCAGCTTCATACAAAGCAAATATCCTACCCATTGTGCTATCACTCTAGTCCCCAAAATAGGTTAATTTTTTCAAAAAAAAACAAAAATTAAAAAAAATGTTATAAAGCATTTCAACTAATCAATTATATCAAAAAACTTTTAAAGTTAATGACATACTTGTGCTGATATACATATGACATACTTGGTGCTGATAAAATTACAAAAGATAACTTTCTCACTGTTGAAGAAAATATAAATTATAAAATGCTTAAGAAATCAACATGTAGAAAAATCTTTAAAATTACTGACTTTAGGAACATTCATGGCATCCATTCATCAGATATGTCAAAGAAGAAAAGGGGGGAGAAGGGGGAAGAGAGAAAGGGAGAGAGAGAGAGAGACAGAGAGACAGAGAGACAGAGACAGAGACAGAGAGATAGAGTCAGAGAGAGAGAATTAAAATGCCTGCCCCAAAGCAGATGGGAGAGGAGGGTAAGAGGGAAGAGGACATCAGAAAGGGTGAGAGGGAAACTGTTGACATTGTTGGTGGGAAATGCACACTGGTGAAGGTTGTTACACATTGTAGGATTAACTCAATCATGAACAACTTTATTATAAAAAAAATAAAACTGTCGTATGAGCAATCTTGTAATCTTGGTATTTAAATTTAAAAGAAGGAATATAAAAATGATTGCCAACTTTACAGAAAGAAAATGAGAGATACAGAATCATCTGTCTCATATATAGGACTTAACGATACACAGAAAGGTAGCACCAAAGGGCCAAAGGTAACATAATGGAGAACTGAACCAAACAATTGATTAGTGTGGAGGTTTGAAAGGGGTGGGGTTAGAGTTCTTGGGATAGGGAAGTGGGTACATTGATGGTGGGTGTGGTATTGGAATTAAGTGCAGGAGACAAACCATCAATAACAGTATTATAAGTCATAGAATAGCAATAAAAACAAATTTAAAATAAAAAGTAAAATAAACTAACTGTCTTTAAAATACCATCAATCGTGGTGCTAGTCTCTAGTGGTGCTTGTCTCTATTGCTGTAGTGCTCACTGAATATTTAATTTGATATTTCTTTCTGTATTGTGGTGGTGCTTCAAATACCTTTTTCATGTCTTCGCTCAAACTGAGGTCGAAAGCCTCTAGAAGGACTCCCATTTTCAGCTTATTTGATTTATTTTATCTTATTATTTTTTCTTATTTTTTACCCCATTCTATTGCTTTTCTTTCCTTCAAACAAAACCACATAACTTGAATTATCTAGCTCAGCCTCTCAAATAGAGGGGGAAACAAGGGAGGATACCAGGACCCAACAGATACATGATCACCAAGAGTAAGCTAGACAAAAAGGGGACCACCTATTCTAGCAGCCTGGGGGGTGATGGTGGGTGATATGGGTTGCAGGAAGGGAACAGGGATGGGGAGAGGACAAATTTGGTGATGGGTATTCCCCTGATTCAATGTTAATATGTACCTAAAATACTACTGTAAAAGATATGCAAGCCAATATGATCAAAATAAAAATTTTTTAAAAAGCACCATTAATCATACTTCTAAGAATCTGGTTTCTTTTTTTGTTTTGTTTTTGTCATTTTGTCACACCCATAGGTGCTCAGGAGTTACTTTCTAGCTCTGAGCTCAGAAATCACTCCTGGTGGGCTCAGGGGACCATATGGGATGCCAGGGATTGAATCCAGGTCTGCCATGTGCAAGGCAAGTGCCCTAGGTACTATCTTATTGTTCTGGCCCTTGAATTTTTTATAAATGTCTTCTAAATATAGAGTAAGATGTATTTATAATATTTAACAATTAAACCTGTTATTAAAAAGATTAATCATTATCAAATATATTGGTTATATTAATATTATTTAACGATAATACTTTGCTATTAACATATATATATATATATATATATATATATATTGGTTTTTGGGCCACACCCGATGACGCTCAGGGGTTACTCCTGGCTATGCACTCAGAAGTCGCTCCTGGCTTGGGGGACCATATGGGAAACCGGGGGATCGAACCACGGTCCATCCTAGGCTAGCGCAGGCAAGGCAGGCACCTTACCTTCAGTGCCACCACCCGGCCCCTGCTATTAATATTTTTAATTTTGAAGCTTATTAATGAGTCAGAACTCTACATTGGATAATAAAATCTTTTGTGTTGAAGGTTGCTCCTAAATGATGATCAGGGCACTTTGGAGAGGGTTATTGGATGAGGGTGATTCTTGGCTGACCAGGGATGTGGTGTTACCCTAGAACTATGGTGCTGGGGATACCACAGAACATCACCAACCCCACAGTGTCTGGGGTCCTCTAGGGCTGCTCCTAGCAATTCTTTGAGAACCATAGGGTGGGGCCTATACTAGGTATAGGCCCTAAACTAGGTCTAGGCCCTAAACTCTATGCTGTCTCCCCATCCCAGAAAAAAAATATTTTTAATAAAGTGCATAGCAAATGTAGCAAATGAATGCATATACATCTATACATATTGGGGAGGTGGGAGAGTGGTATAGCCATACATCTAAAGCACAAACTCAATAAAACTGAAAGAATGAGATCTAAGCATGGACCTTTAATGTGCCTGCTAAGGTGGCAGATGGTGAAAAGGACATTGGTTGGGATTGATGGAGTATGGGAGCAATGAAGATGACTTTTGACAATGGTGGTGGGATTAGTGTTAAAATATTATCTGCCTAAAATTATCAATAACTTTGTAAACCATAGCTTTTAAAATAAAAAAATGAATAAATAAAAAATAGTTTTATGGGGCCGGAGAGGTAGCATCGAGGTAGAGCATTTACCTTGCATGCAAATAGAATCCCAGCATCCCATATGGTCCCCTGAACCTGCCAGGAGCGATTTCTGAGCATAGAGACAAGAGTAACCGCTGAGAGCCACCAGGTGTGACCCCAAAAAACATGACAATCTTTTGGAAAAAAGATTGTCAAATTAGTAATAGAAATAAAGCATGGTGGTTATATTTCAATTTCATATTAAAATTAATATTGTTTGTATAAATATATTCCAAATACTAAATGAGATATAATTATATTTAACAATTATCTATTATTTTTACGAAATTCAAATGTAATAACATCTTTTAATTTATCTGACAACATTCATGCACATATGTAATTATACAAGAAATATAAGATTGAAAAATATACTATTATATAGAGATAAGAGTTAATAATAACACTTAAGTTGTCTTTATTTTAAATTTTTGTTTTTAATAAAGTTACTTTTATTTTCTTCCTTAATTTTCTAAATTTTATGAAGTTCATCAAATAAAAATAAAAATTATCAACAAAAATAATTGGCCTTAAATAAAGCTCCTTTTGACAGACAGTGGACTCCAATTAATTACACACTTGGGTGGTTTGATTATTTGGTTATAATTCATATAAGCATATGATTCATACAAGTATATTAAACTATTCCATTAAAAAGAAAGATAATTTTCTATGCACTCAAAACCATAAAACTATTTCTTTTTCAGAGCTTACATCAAACTTTGTAGAAGTTTTTTTTTTTTAATTACTGTCAGAGTTTCTCAGGTTAGTTAGTTAATTGAACAGTTACAATGTGCTTGGAGCTCTGCTAGAGGCTGGCCATCAAGACATAAACAAAACATGGCATCCTCACTCTGTGATCTCACATCAGTAGCTAGAATAACAAGTAAACAGACAGTTACTTGTGCTGGAGGCTCAGTGTGGGTCCTAGGGGCCTAGGTAGAAAGCAGGCAAAGGAGAAAAATCTGGGTGAGACTGTGCATGTGAGAAAAAGACTGCCTGGGAAGCACAGCTCTGTTCTCTCGCACATACAGGGCCTGTCAGTTGGGTGGAGGGCGGTGGAGAGGAGAGAGAAGGAGTGCTTCCAGGCTGAGCAAATAGCACGTGCTTGGAAGGTAGATTGAGGAATGTAATTACCCATCCTGTGGCTTGACTGAGAGGAGCTGCAGGAATTATATGCTCCGTTATCAATCATTATTATACTGTCTGTCATCTCATGGAGCACTCTGCCAAGCATAATGCAATATTCTTTCCAGCTCATATTGGGTTTTTACTGCCTTTCAACTCTGCAAACCAGCTAGATAGTGTCTAAGTGAGAGAGACACTCCTCCACCCCAGTAACTGCTACTCTCAGAAAACCTGCATTTTAAAATCACTGTGTTTGTAAGAAATCCACCTAATCTAAAAAATAATTCACAACAGTGCAAAAAAAAATCTAGATTCTTCTTCCAATTCCATAGACAACCCTCAAAAACCGTCAAATCCAAAAGGCTGATTTGGAATTTTTTTTTTATGAGTTAGTCTCAAAGCCTCCCTGCCATAGAGGAGAATGTCCTATTTTGCTGTTGACATGTTCTTATTTTCTGAATGAAAATTGGATAGCTTTCCATAGAAAATTCATTCTGAAAGCTAACTGTTGTAAGAGTAAAACCACTGTAGAAAAAAAAATCAATTACTTTTTTGACAGGCATTTTCCAGAATTTCATTGGTTCATTTAAAACAATTTTTTTTTTTTTTTTTGGTTTTTGGGCCACACCCGGTGACGCTCAGGGGTTACTCCTGGCTATGCGCTCAGAAGTCGCTCCTGGCAGGCACGGGGGACCATATGTAAAACAATTCTTATATCAGGTGAATTTCTTTTGTCAGAGAATGGGGGTGGAGGAATGCAGGGAAGAATGTTTATTTGCAGCAATTTTATCCAAATAAACTTCTAAGGAATTTAACCTGCTCCAAATTAGACAATGCATTTGGAGAATTACCAGTACTTCATCTGTTGCAGTAAATAAGCAGTAACCCATCTCGTCTAACCCAATTAATTCCCTGGGCAGTATTCCATGGGCAGTGAACCACTCCAAGATGTCCCGGGGGTGCCACTAATGGTGTAGCCACCCCTATGAATGAGGAGGCTCTGCTCTCAGGTTAGTATCTTAAACATGATCAGTTTTCAGTTGAAAACTGATTGTTTACATGTTCACCCTAAATGCCTGGGAAGCTGCATGCAAGCGAGAACCTGAAATACCTTCAATCTCCCTGATCAAGAGTCAGAACAGTTTTAAACCTTTCTTCTTCACCTCCCATCAAACCCCAAGATTACCCTAGTGTAAAGTATGATCTCATACGTCGTACCACATGGATGAACTTAGGAAACAGTACACTCAGTGACAACAGACAAATGCTGTCTGATTTCATTTGTGTGAGGTTCCTAGAATAAGCACATTCATAAAAACAAGGTAGAAAAGAAGTTAATGGGAATGTTTGGGGGGTGGGGAAGAGTGAGAAATAAGAGCTACTCTTTAATAGATATAGACTTTCTGTTTGGGACAATGAAGAAGTTTTTGAAATGGATAGAGGCTTTGGCTTAATATAACTAAAATTGTGGTTCTTTCAAAGTTTATGTTTTTTACTTCAAAAAGACTGTTTTACATTTTAAGAGGTAAACTGTCGAACTTTTATAAAAACATTCTCCTAAAAATAGTATTTTTAAGCTCCCATGCCCACTTAAGGAACTAACTTTCTAGTGAATTACTAATATATTTTCATAAGAAGTACAAAAATACATGCATTTGGGCTAATAGTCCTTGGAAGGATAGTGTGGGTTTAGGTAATAATTTGGAAACATTCATGTGAACAATTCTGATTCTTTCTAAGAGAAAAATTTGAATGGTATTCAGTGTTATATACTTTTCCTGAAAAGAAATTTCTAAAAATCATTCAATGACATGAAATACACTTAATTTCTTAAGAATTTATTAAGTGTTAGTTTCATTGCCTGCTTGCAGCTACAACCAAGACAATAGGTTCAATCCAAGCCCATCATATACTACCCCTGAGCATAGAGTCATGGATTCCCCCTCACATACACACACATACCCGTACCCCAAAGGCAGAGAAAAATAGGCTGAAGAGGCAACCGTTTTCTTTCCAAGGTCCTGGGATAATAGCAAGAAATGTCACAGGACAGCTTTGTCTTTTACACAGATACTTCTCTCTTAGTGCATGAGCCATTTATAGAGGACATACAGGAAGGACCTTGAAAGGGTGTGTGCCTGTCCCATACCTTTGGTGTCAGCATTTTTCCCTGGATCAGAAGGGACCAGCAGAGACTCTGGTCTGCTTCTCCCACCACTATCCC
This sequence comes from Crocidura indochinensis, assembly GCA_004027635.1. NCBI lineage: Eukaryota > Metazoa > Chordata > Mammalia > Eulipotyphla > Soricidae > Crocidura > Crocidura indochinensis. Next base: position 20,011 of record PVKC010008542.1, read on the forward strand.
TGGTGTTCCCACTGAGTTACCCTCAGCTATTGAACCAGGTTTTTTTTTCTTGGTTTTAGGCTTACACCTGGCAGCACTCAGGGATTACTCCTGGCTCTATGCTCATGAATCAGGCTCAGGTGACCATATGGGATGCCGGGATTTGAACTGCCATCCTTCTGCGTGCTCAGCAAACCGCCCTACCTCCATGCTATTTCTCTGGCCTCTGAGCTAGGTTCTTTAAAGATAAAGTTTGTGACTTGGCTGTCTCTCACTTTCCTAAGAGAATAATGGTTACATTGAGGACAAGGATTACCAGTATCTAGAAGAGTTCCTGACATATAATCTGTGCTCTATAAATACATGCTGATGAGTGAAGGAATGAATAAAGGAATGACGCACCTATTGATGAATTGTTACTTAGCTATCATTTGGGCCATTACCAATCATGGCACATACAAGTCCTTGTATCAATGAGAATTTTGTAGAATGACCACCTATTCTAAGGACCGAGTCAGGAACCCCTATTCTGTGGGATTCAAATTTCAGGAGCACGCCTCTCTCCTTGCCTGTCTTTATCTTCTTCTGTCCACACATGTGGATGTCATTCCCACACTTAGCATCCTTAGGGGCCATAGAAAACAGACTAATTTGCCTGCTGTACATCATATTTGACATTCCCTCAGCCTTTCAGTAGAACCTACGTCTCTGATTGCTCATAGGCATGAAATACTGTGGGCATTAACCTAGTTTTGTGACATAAATATATTGGTTAATATTAAAAGTCTGACTGAGACAACTGCAACCGAGCAGATCTTCTGGAAACATAAGGAAAGAGTCTATCCTATGCTTCATCCTTGGATAGGGGCAAAAACCAAGACCACCAGCTATAGAAGACTGATTAAAACAACAGTGATGGAACAGAACTCCTAGAACCATAAAGAAAGACTCCATTTTAGGCTCCATCTTTTGATCTGTCCAAATACCAAGATCTCTAGCTACAAAGGCATGATTTCATCATCCACGATGGAGCAGAAAGTTTCCAGACACCACAAAAGGGCCTAGGGGAGAGTAAAAGAACATGTATGGAGCCTGTAGTTATTCCCATTACAAAAAACCTGTATCTCTTAGACCAAGAGAATTCCCTTTCTAATCTTCCCAATATTTACTGTGTCTATGCAAGAAAAAAAAAGAGAGGCACAAATTAATTATTTGGGGTTTGTTATTGTTGTTGCTTGTTGTTCTTTATAGGTTTTTTGTGCTTTGTTTTTATTTCAGGACCATGATTATTGTGTGGTTGTTGTCTTTAATGCTGTGGTGCTTTTCCATTTTTTTGTTTGATTTTTTTTAAAAAAAAATTTTAGTATTGTTGTTATGTTTATCTTCCTTTTCCCCTTCTCTCCTTTCAAATTGATATTTATAGTCTCTAAAAGAACTTCTCCCATTTTTTCCTTGTTTAATTTTTGCTCCTTTTATTTGATATTTTTTTCTTTCCTTCAAACAGAACCACATAAAAAGAACCTCACAAATTGAAGGGGAAATAATGGAGGGTACCAAGACCAAACAGTCGTATGATCGTAAGTAGAAATAAATAAATGATCAGACTCAAACACCAAATCCAAAGCCAATGACAACAGAATTGATACCCAATCTACAACATGCTAGACACAGAGGGGACCACTTACACTAGCAGCCCAGGGGGTACAGAGGGGGATACGGGATGCATGCTGGAGCAGGGGTGGAGGGAGGACAACATTGGTGGTGGAAGGC
>PVKC010008543.1:0-27932 GCA_004027635.1 Crocidura indochinensis
AGAAGACAGGGGGTTTTGTGTGTGTGTGTTTGTACTTAGCAAAGAGCAATGTGTATTCCCAAGTAAAGGAGACAGAGGTATGGGTGCAGGTGTAGGGGTGTGGGTGTGTGTGTACTTAGCAATGTATTCCCAAGTAAAGGAGACAGAGAGGGGGTTGTTTGTGTGTGTGTGTATTTGTACTTAGCAAAGAGGAATGTGTATTCCCAAGTAAAGGAGACAGAGGTGTAGGTGTAGGGGAGTGTGTGTGTGTGTGTGTGCACTTAGCAAAGAACAATGTATTCCCAAAGCTCTAGACACAAATAGAAAGGACTGCACAATTCCTTTGTGTATGCAGAGCCATGAATGTTAGTGCCTTATGGCGTGCATGGTTGGCATGCAGTTGAAATGAATGAACCATATTTTTGTTTTGTTCTGGGGCAGCACCCAGGGGCGCTCAGGACTTTCTCTGTGCTGTGTGCTCAGAAATTGCTCCTGGCAGGCTGGGAGGACATATGGAATGCCAGGAATTGAACTCAAGTCCACCTGGGTCAACCACGTGCAAGGCAAATACCCTACTGCTGTGCTATCTCTCTAGCCTGAATAAGCCATATTATATCCATTCATAATTTCACTACAGCTGATTTCAAATTTTTATGTTATTCTCCAGTTTAATTAAAATTGGTTCACAGCAAATGTAATGTAAATGTTCCTAAATATAAATAAGAGCTTTCTGCCTTATTTTGTTCACTGAATATACTACATGTTTAATATTCATATATTTTTAATTATATTTCAGGATTATTAAAGTGTGAAAAGACCAACTCTGTGGAATCTCTTCCAGAACTATTAACTTCAGACTCTGAAGGAAGCTATGCAGGAATAGGCAGTCCTAGAGATTTACAGTCCCCTGATTTCACAACAGGATTTTATTTGGATAAGATTGAGGTATGTGTTTTTATTATGTTTGTTTATTATTTTTATTGTTTTATTATTTATGTTTATTAATATTCTCTTTTCTGAACCTCAAAATTTAGGTGTATGTTCAGTTTAAGATTTTCATTTTCTTTGCTATTTAAACCATTTAGTATATAAAAATATAGTTAACATAGTAAATGGCAGTGTAGATCTTTTAATGTGCATGCTTCTAATTTTAAAGATTTTAAGGAGATTTGGGTCATTTATAATAGTTTTTAATCTTTCTGTATCTTTCTTTTTAAGCCCAGTTTTAAATTCTGCAATCTTTCCCTTGTGTTAAATGGAGCAAAAATAACATGGGAAGGAGTTTCCCTGGTTGAGCATGATGGATAAGGAATGCAGAATTCCTAAGGATAGTCATTTTTAGGCATCTCATAACATTTTAGTCCATTATTGTTAACCTGTAGAAAAAAGCAAATGCCTAATTTACACTAGTCATTTTTTACTCACTAGCAAAACATGTATAACTTCATGAATGTCAAGAGACAAGGGAAAGTGTCTCCTTGATTTCTTCTCTGTAGCAAGGATTGGCTGATTGGTTATTTGAATTGTAGATTACACATTTGGAGTTAATTAAATGAACTAAGGTTGGTCTTGAAGATAATTGGAATTTGCAGGAAAGTTGAAAATGTACTATGAGTGTCTGGCAATAAAAATGCCATTTGTCCTGCCAATGGACCTACAACTTATTTAATACCTTGATATTATAAGTAGCACTAGATTTAGGGTTCCATTTGCAGCGTCCATGCTATTTGATTGTAAATTATTTCTAAGCACTGTTATAATTGTATTTGAAGTGAATTAAGGTTTTTCCCTCATGTCATTTTATCAACTTTTGGGATTAATTTCTTTTAATATGTCTTTATGTTACAATGTATTACTCAAACTTGTTTCCCTCTGAAAGTTTTCACCATACTCACAGTAATTTTTATAGTCACTGATGCAGTTTAAACAATGGTTAAGGCACAAAATTGTAGAAGAACTAACTTTAAATTTTATCCTAATATATTACTTTTTGTAATCTTTCAACCTATAATGAGTAGATATTGTGTTAAGTGTTTGCTATCATTTACTTTGTTTTCTTTTCTCCAGAGAAAAATTAAACCATGTGTTAATGACACACCTCCTTCAGCCTCCAGGGAAGATTTAAAACCATGGGAAAAATCACCAAGTATTAAAATATCTGCTCCACAACCAATCCCTAGTAATAGAATTGATACTGCAAGTTCTTCTAGTTGGGTTACTGGCTTATTCAGGTAGGATTTTCATTCTTTTTCTCTACTTTCAGTCAAATGACAAAATATTTGGAGGAAGAGGTAGGGTTGAAGTTTTGGGTCACACTTGCCTGTGTTAGTACTTAACTCCAGTTTTGTGTTCAGTGGTTCTCCTTGTTGTGCTTAAGACTCTGTATGAGTGCTAGAGATCAAATCTTCATGATCCAAGTTAAGCGAGCACCCTTACTCATTGTACTCTCTCTCGCCTTTGTCAAGTAAAAAATTTTCAATGAAACACATTTAAAAAATATAAATTTCTAATACATTAAGTTAAATGCAAAAATTAAATGTATTCAAATTACTAGCTAAAATATTTAGCATTTTCACCCAAGATGGTTATCAATGAGTATTAGTAAATACCCTAACTTGGGATAGGGAGTTAATGTAGGGGTAAGGCCTTGCATGAACTGGTTTAATCCCTGGCACCATGTACATATGTTCTGCTGAGCACAACCCTGAGCATCAATCAGCCAGAGGTAAACTCTTAAGAATGGTCAGGTGTGGCAGCCCAAACCACTGAAACTCATGAGGTCCTCATACGTAGTGACTTTAAGACCAGTTTTGCCATTCAAGAATACTATTTTGTCATTTGTAGACTATATGTCTTTCTGAGTTATGTTTTGCAAAATGCAGTAACAGTTACAGAGAGACTGTTAAGTTGCCTATATTGTGTTTCTTTTTATCTTTTAAAAAGAAAAGTTATTAAAGCACCATGATTTTCATAGTTACACACAGTTGAGTTTTAGATATCCAAAGGCTCCAGCACCAATCCTACCACCAGTGTCAACTTTCTTCCACCACTGTTCCCATTTCCCCATACCTTGCCTCTCCCCAGCCTCCTATCTTGACAGGCCTTTGTAAGTTCAGTTATTAAAGTTTGGGTCCTTATGCAGAAAAAAATTTACAATGGAAGATGATAGTATTTTAAAAACACTCACTGAAAGTATAAGTAGATTTTTATTTCAATAAAAAAAGGAAAACAACTATGTCTTAATATCAAAAAGTTAACATTTTGCTGTTATTTTTGTTTTTGAGCCACACCAAGCAGTTCTTAGAGCTTACTCCTGGCTCTAGGCTCAGGGATCATTTCTGTTGGAGCACAGGTTGAAGGCATATGGCATGGCATGCTGGGGATTGAACCTAGGTAGGCATCATTCAAAGCAAGTGCCCTGCCCACTGTATTGTAGCTCTGCCTCAAATAACATTTTAGCTACATTATAGATTTTATTTATATTAAATATTGTCCATTTCAAAAACCTATAGGATTGTTCTCATGGTAAAACCTGGTAGGTATCTAGTATCATTATGTGATCTCTAATTTTTTTATTACATCTTATTTATCAAAAATAATAAGAATTTGTTTAAAAAACAATGTAATACTTAACTCACTCATTTTAAAATACTATTTTTAAACATCACTTTGAGCTCTACCTGTTTTTTTTTTGTTGTTGTTTGTTTGTTTTTTGTTTTTGTTTTTGGCCACACCCGGTGACGTTCAGGGGTTACTCCTGGCTATTCGCTCAGAAGTCGCTCCTGGGGGCCGGGTGGTGGCACTGAAGGTAAGGTGCCTGCCTTTCAGCGCTAGCCTTGGACGACCGCGGTTCGATCCCCCGTGCCCCATATGGTCCCCCAGGCCAGGGGCGACTTCTGAGCGCATAGCCAGGAGTAACCCCTGAGCATCACTGAGTGTGGCCCAAAAACAAAACAAAAAAAAAAAGTTGCTCCTGGCAGGCACGGGGGACCATATGGGGAACCAGGGGATCGAACCAAGGTCCGTCCTAGTTTAGCGCAGGCACCTTATCTCCAGCGCCAATGCCCGGCCCCCAAGCTCTACCTTTTTAAGTGAACTATTTTTCCTTTTGCTTTTTTTCTTTAATGTTGTATCACTTAATATTATAATCTTGGGTACATTTAGTTATTTGCATATGTGAAATTGACCACAGCTAATGAAGTAGACCTACATTATCCTCATTTTTGAACTCAAACAATTTTAGTAAAGTTTGAATGTTGGACTTTATAAATAATATGTGCTAAAGCAAATGTTTTATCTTTCAGTCCTGTCAGCCCTCCTGTCACGGATCTGAAAACTATAATGCAAATTGAAGAAAATAGACAAAAATGTGCAACCACACCGAAGACAAATTTATGGTTCGTTAAAAAAAAATCATAAAAAGGAAATACTGGGACCCAAGAGATAGTATAGCAGTCAGGGTGCTGCAGCCTTGCACTCAGCCAACCTTAGTACCATTCCCTGGTATCCCACATAGTTGGTCCCCTAAACACCAGTAGCAGTAATCCCTGAATGCAGAGCCAGGAGTAAGCCCTGGAAATACAGCTAGGTTTGAACAAAATGTTATAGGAATCAAGGCCTTGCACTTTGCTAGCCTTGCTTTGTTTGATTCATGCATTATAGTACCTTGAGCATTGACCCAGGACTAATTCCTAAATACTGTCAGTATGTCCCCTCCTTTTTCCCCCAAACAAAGAAAAATGCTCTCTGTATTTCTGCCCTAACAAAAAGATATACTGGAACTTACTTTTTATTTTCTGCAGTTGATACTATAGTTCATTACAAGTCCTTTTCCACATAATAAAATCTTTTAAATATTTTACAAATGTATGAATAAATGTTAGAGAATTAATTAGTTTTTGGGTCACACCCGACAGTGCTCAGGGGTTATTCCTGGCTCCATGCTCAGAAATCGCTCCTGGCAGGCACGGGGAACCATATGGGGCACCGGGATTCGAACAGATGACCTTTTGCATGAAAGACAAATGCCTTACCTCCATGCTATCTCCCGGGTCCCAGAGAATTAATTAGGTTGATTATCCAATGCAGTAAAGTATTCCATGACAAAAGCTTGTCTCTTAAATGATCATTTATTTTTGTTTTTTTACTGAGACAATTAATATACAAAAGTCTTCATAGTTGGGTTTAAGACATACAATGTTTCAGGATCAATCCCACCACCAGTGTACCCCTCCATCCATCAGTGTTCCTAGAGATCAGTGTTCTGAGAAGCACATCCTGTGCCAATATCTCCTATCCCCCAACCTGCAAACATTTTTAAGTTTTGGCTGTTAAAGTTTAGGTCTCCAGGTTTCAATGTCGTTGACTTTGGCTTGGATATTTAGTTCGGTCCTTTCTTAACAGCACCAGTGCACCTAAAACCTCTTGGCACCTGTCCTCCATCCTTTTATATTTGTGTTTCTCCTCCTCCACTCATTTTTATTCCCTTCTCCTAGCTACACTCTGGGGCCAAGGGTGAGACAACTGCCATTTAAACCATTGCATTTCTTCTGGCTTACTTCATTTAACATGATATCTTCTATGTTTCATAATATCCATCCATGTTGCAGCAAGTAACATGATTGCATTATTCTTTCTTACAACTATGTAGTATTCCATTGAATATATGTACCACATCTTCATGGTATATTCATCTGTTGTTGGACATTTAGCTTTTTTCTAAGTCTTAGCTTTCTAAGTCTTACTGGATACTGAGTGCTGCAAATAATAGCAATGTGCATATATCCTTTTGGATCAGTGTTTTTCTGTCCTGGGAATAGATAACCAAAAGCGGGATTGCTGGGTCATGTGGCAGATCGAATCTTAAGTTTACTGAGAAACCTCCATACTGTTTTCCATAGAGGTTAAATGATCAATGTGAGCTATTTCTAATGCATTAGGAGGAAGACTCCTGTAATTTAAGTAGTCATCGATAGTATAAACTAATTACTGGTAAAAATGAAGCCACTTTAGCTTATAATAGTAAAGTCAGATAAACACTAAGCTGTATAATTACTGTTACTTTAAGTAAACAGAACTTAATGCTAGTATGTTTAATTTCTAGCAAAAGTATTTCTTATTAAAGTTTCTCAGAAGTAGTGAAACTAATTGGTTTAATTTAACTTGATTTATAGCAAGCTAAATTCTCCTGGAGTTAAACTTTCTCAGAAGCAACGAAAAATTATTGCAATGACTACTAAAGAAAGTTATTCGGGAATAAATGGCATGGAAACAGCTTTAAGTACTTCATCAAAACTTCACAAGCCAATGAAGGCATGGTATGCTCTAATTTTTGTTAAAACAAGTTTATATTAGCACATAAACCTATAAGGTAGTTACAGTTTTTTTTCTCTAGATTTTTTTCTCCCTTTTTCAAATATTTAATTTTTGCTTTGCAATATATATATATGACTTTGAAATTCTAATTAGAATCTTTGATGAAGAAAATTAAAAATGCATTCTAGGGGGAGGGGAAAATGCATTCTAATTTTATATTTTAAAAGGAAAACATCTATTTTAGAATAGTTTGATCATAGGAAATACTACTTTATTTTAATTGTTTTTATTTAGATCAATGTGAGTTACAAGTCTTTCACAGTTATATTTAAGGTACATAGTGCCAGTTGCATTAGGACAATTCCTACCACCAATGTTGACCTCCCTCTGCCTCTATTCCTAGCATGCTTCTCCTGTCTCCATCCTTAGCCCCCTGGACTACTAGTGTAACAGGTCCCTTTTGTGTATATCTTGTTGTGGTAGTTTGGGTCTCTTGATTCTATTTTTGGTGACTTGGGTTGGGTGTTTAGGGCTGATCAGAACTTAATGCTAGTATGTTTAATTTCTAGCAAAATTATTTCTTATTAAAGTTTCTCAGAAGTAGTGAAACTAATTGGTTTAATTTAACTTGATTTATAGCAAGCTAAATTCTCCTGGAGTTAAACTTTCTCAGAAGCAACGAAAAATTATTGCAATGACTACTAAATAAAGTTCTTATTTCCTCTCAATGTTCATGAGACTGCTTGCTCCTCATACCATCCACCTTTTATTTTTTTCCCAATTTATGAGGCAGAACATGATTCATGTTCTATGGTTCTGTTGGGAGGTAAAAAAAAAAAAAAAGGCAGGAGGAGCCCCTGTGTAGAAACTGAATTTAAATTTAAAAGAAGAAAGAAAAAGAAAGCACTATTAAGCTCTCTGCTCCCTAAATTGAGACTGGGTGATAGAGTCTTTTCTCTTCCAACTAATCACACCTGCTGTAGTGGCTTGGTGGTGGCTTCCTCTGTAGTAAGAGATGGGGTGGAGTTTCAGGGGCACTATGAACAGTCCGTAGGATAGCTCTGAGCAACCTGAAGTAGTGAAACACCATTTCTGGCAGAACTGTCATTGATAGCAGCCTTTTCTGGATTTTTGGGGAAGGGAAAAAGAGTAGGAAGTTGTTGGAAGTTTTAACCACGTGCTTTGGTAGTGATGTATGGGTGCCTCTCCTTTTCATTAGTTATAAATATGAAAGCAAGAATGCAGCAGTTACTGGAAAATGTAATAATGGGAAAGGATATTGATTAATTCTTATATTTAGTCTCTTCATTGAAGTTCTGTAGTTGTTAGTAGTGATTTTTAAAAAATGTTTGATCATAACTTCTATTGTCTTTTGTAGGACAACTTCCATGCAGTCAGTTTCATCCAAGTCATTCTGGGATTTATTAGTAGAAGAAAAACAAAGTATTAGTGACCATAATTCAGGAGATCATAACAAAAAAGTTTGTTTTAAAGGAAGTGAAAATTCCCAGCCTCCCAAAATTACAAGGTAATAACCAAGATTGTGTTTTCTGTGTTTAAATGCTCTATTACATCTTGTTCTGAAATACTCTTTATATTCTTTTTAAGCATGTTAGCATGTTTTATGCATTCTTTTCTATTCAGTGTTGACAAACATAAAATTGATGATATACCCAACTTAATTTTTTTGTTCTGTTTTTATTTTTTTACCACACCCAGTGGCACTCTGGGGTTACTCCTGAGGCTGAATCCTGAAATTACTCATAGCAGCCTCTGGGGAACATCTGGAATGCTAGGAATCAGATATATGTTGGCCACATGCAAGGCAAACATCCTAGCCACTGTTCTCTTCCCCTGGTCCCTATTTATAGTGAATAAAATATAGTGAATATATATTATATATAATATATAAGTATATATAATATATAAATATATATAAATATAAAATATAGTGAATAAAAATATTAACTTACGTACCTTTGTATTTTTTTCCTTATAGTTTTCCCTATATAGTTGTTAATCTTCTAACAGTATCCTTATATTTTTTATAAATAAATTCTCTAGTTGAATCACTGTGAGATAGTTACAAAATTGTTCATGATTGTCTGTTATTCAGTCATACCCTTCAACAGTGCACATTTCCCAACATCAGTGTCCTCGATTTCCCTCCTGCCCTCTTCTGTGCCTACTTCTTTTTGTGGCAGATAATTTTCTGCTTTCTCTCTCTCTCTCTCTCTCTCTCTCTCTCTCTCTCTCTCTCTCTCTCTCTCTCTCTCTCTCTCTCTCTCTCTCTCTCTTTCTCTCTCACTGTCTCTCTCCTCTTCTCTTCCCTTCTCTTTTCTTCTCTTCTCCTTTATCTTTTAGACACTGGAGAAGTATCATGCATATCATTTTATCTCCTCTCAGCATCTTTTTCTTTTTTTGGTTTGGGGGGCACACCCTGTAACACTTAGGGATTACTCCTGGCTATACACTCAAAAATCGCTCCTGGCTTGGGGAACCATATGGGATTCTGGGAATGAAACTGAGATCCGTCTGGGTCAGCAGCATGCAAGGCAAACATCCTACCACTGCTCTATCTCCCCGGCACCTCCTTTTTTCTTAAAACTAATAATTGTAAGGGCTAAGCAGCTAGTACAAGGGTTAACTGGTGCCATGTTTTATGTGCTGCCAACCTTATCTCAGTGTTTGTCACTGTTTGGTCCCTCAAGCATCACTAAGTACAGCTTTGTAGACCGAGAGCTCTGGGGTGGTTCATGTAATCCTTGGTACTGCAGTGCCTGAGCAGCATAGCACTCTGGCCTTAACATTAAACCTCCACCTGGTTGATCAAGAACCAGTGGACCTTCAGGCCTCTTTAAAACCACAAGTTGAGGCCGGTTTATTGGCGCAAGGGATAAGGCATCTGCCTTGACGTGCTAACCTAGGACTGAGCTAGCGTCCCCTATGGTTCCCCAAGCCAGGAGCGATTTCTGAATGCCACCAGGTGTGGCCCAAAAACCAAAAATAAAAAAGAACTACAAGTTTTGTATGGTGTTTTAACACAGATATTTTTTTTATAATTGTACTTCTTTTATTGTTGCAATGATAAAGAGTGTATATACGTATTTGTCTCCTGAGTCAGGTTTGTAATTCTGTCCCAGTGTTTCATTAAATAACTAGTTCTATTTATTTATATATTTATTTATTTATTTTTGTTTTTGGGGCCACACCAGGTGATGGTCAGGGCTTACTCCTGCCTATGCGCTCAGAAATTGCTCCTGTCTTGGGGGATCAGATAGAAGGACGGGAGATCCAGTTTCGGTCTGTTCTAGTCTAGCACATGCAAGGCAGATGCCTTACCGCTTGTGCTACCGCTCCGACCTCTAAATAACTAGTTTTAAAATGTTATTAGACTCTTTAATTTCTAATGTTGGCCCTTTTTTTTGCAGAAATTCTTCTCATGGTATTCCAGGAGCAGAAGTCAATTTTAGTCCTCTAGATATTAAGGTTTACTGGGACCTCTAAAGCTGGATGGCTGTTTAACTCTGAAAGAACATAATATGAGATTAGAAATAGATAATATAGAAAAGAATATTTTGTCAGATCATCTTACGTATAGTTTGTTGTGGGTTTTTTGTTAAGTTATATTGCTGTTTGTTATATATCACTTTTTGTTGTTTTAGGAAATTTTCTCTATACCATTGATTCAAATATATTGGCCCTTCTTTTCTATATCTTACCCCTTCATTCTGTAAGTGAGATATAAAAACTAGGTCCATCTAGAGATTATTGCGAAAAAATTTTACTTTAAAAGACTATTTTAGAGATTTTTGTTTTTAGTATTTTGAGTAGATGACGGAATGCTATTAATATTACAGTCCCTGGCTCTCTTCTTCACTGACTTCTCCAGCCATGGAAGCCCCAGTTACTTTTGCATCTATTGTAGAAGAAGAACTGCAACAGGAAGCAGCTCTTATCAGAAGTCGAGAAAAACCCTTGGCTTTGATTCAGGCAAGTGAACTTCATATGTCTATGAAGTTTTAATTTATGAAAGAATATAATGCATTGCATCTTAGATCTTAAGAATTATTTTTATAGGTACATATTAACTATACATAACTTCAAAAGTTAAACAAAACATTCACCGATAGAAGATATCCAGATTAGTTAGAATATTATGTTACAGCAAATATTTTCAGACTCCTATCATATAATGTTATAGCATTTAAAAGTGACACATAGAGGGGCCCGGGAGATCGCATGGAGGTAAGGCGTTTGCCTTTCATGCAAAAGGTCATCGGTTCGAATCCCGGTGCCCCATATGGTCCCCCGTGCCTGCCAGGAGCAATTTCTGAGCATGGAGCCAGGGGTAACCCCTGAGCACTGCCGGATGTGACCCAAAAACCACAAAAAAAAGTGACACATAGATAGGCATGAGAAATATACAGGAGGTTAGGTGCTTGTGTAACTCTGGTTTAATCTCTCAGCACTACAGGAATGAACTCTGGAGTGCAAAGTAAGGCATAATTCTTGAACACTACCTGTTATGGACCCAAAAGAAAATAAATTTTAAAAACTATAGAGGCTGGAGTGATAGATAGCACAGTGGATAGGGCCTTGCACACGGCTGACTGGAGTTTGATCCCCATCATCCCACATAGTCCCTCGAGCCTGCCAGGACTAACTCCTGAGTGCTGCTGGGTATGGCCCCCAAATCAAAAAATAATAGTAATAATAAAAAAAAAAAATGAAAGATGTGACTCAAAAGTAAAATAAGTGACCAGAAGAGAATTTTGCAATAATCTAGCACTACACTTCTACACTTGAGTTGGACCATGTAGCATCAGACCCCATCTTTGAGGAAAACCATTTATTTGAGAAGATTAAAATTTTACAGACTTAATGAGATCAAAGAGATAAGTCAAAGGTTAGTTTATATACTTTACATGTTAAATGTCCTGAGTTTGATCCATCATAGTACATAGTAACTCTGGCACCAAACTGAAAATAATCACCAAAACACAAAACAAAAATTCCAGACTTAGAGAATAGAGAAATAGGATAGTAGGTAAGGTACTTAATTACATGTGGTCAATACTAGTTCAGTTCTTGGCCGTATGGTTCCTGAACTTTGCTGGATGTGACCCAAAACAAAAATTTCTGGACCTCTATACAAGAGTACTTTGTACAATAACAGAAGTATCTTATGAAATTAAGCTCCCATTTTGACAAGGCAAATAACAGGTTATCTAATTTAATACTGCTAGAGTCATAGAATGTAGTGGAAAGCTAATCTAATGGCATATAGCTTATAATCTTAAAGAATAAAATCTTTTTACCTTTCCTTTCAGATTGAAGAGCATGCAATACAAGATTTATTGGTTTTCTATGAAGCAAATGGTAACCCTGATGAATTTGTTATTGTTGAAAGGACATCACAGGGACCACTGGCAGTACCTATGTGGAATAAGCATGGATGTTAATTCACCTTACAGCTTGTTTTCTTTTTTTATAAATTGTGATGTTGAAAGAAAGGAATTCTTACAAATTTGATAGGAAATAAGATGAAATAAGCATTGTCATTTCTTCACTCAGTTTAAGTGTAATGTTTGTATGATTAAAATTCCTCCTACTTTTGATTTTAATTACATTTTACATAAAGGTACGAGGAAACTCTTGTTATATTAAATTAAATTTAAATAGGAATTTTTGTTCTGAATAGTCTTCTTAGAAGGAAAACCTTAATGAGGTACCAAAAAATTTTAAATGATTAATTGAAAATAATTTCATTAATTTTTGCCAAATATCTGTCACAACTTTATTAATGGCATTCATAAACTTAGACATCAGCCATTATTTCTAATTGAGTAGCTAAAATTTTGTTTTAACTATACTACTATATTACTGTTTTAGTGTCTTTTTCAGCAGGTTTGAATGTTCTATATCTGTTTAAAACTTGAGTTGCTTTTTAGAGTTTGGCTAGCACATTTTCTATTTTGCATTAATCTTTGAAGTCCAGTGGAAAAAAATACAAACATGCTCTTTTAACAACTTTAAGGTTACTTTCTGTAAGCCTTGTAATAATATTAGATTGTTTTTTGGTGGGAATAGGATCCCAGGTTTGAATAGATCAATTTGTCAGTGTAAAAAATTTCAAAAAATAAATGCTTTGTTTACATACAGTAATTGAATACTTTCAGAAGGATTGATTTGCTTTTTTTTTTTTTATTACCTTTCAAATTCTGTTTTCTTCACAGTATGTTTGATTTGGTTTAGAGTGCTTAAAACAAAAACAAATGTTTATTCTTCACCACAGTACCTAGATAATGGAGACAAGTAAATGTTCTAGATTCTTGGCATAAATCTAGGGGAGAATACAGGCAATTTAATGCTATAATTAAATTGGTGGAAATGTGGTTGAAAAATATTTGTGGTTTTGCTCTACCTAAAAGCATCAGACTTATAAGCAAATGTGCAATAAAATATAATTGTGATCAGTTTTATTACTTATGCTTGTCTATATTTTGTACTATATTGGCATCTTGTGTTGGTTGAATTATTAGTTATACCTCATGATATGAAACACTATAGCCAGCACTTAGATTGATACTTTATTCATTTTTTGGACACATTTAAAGAGAAATAATTCCCTAAATGAACTTGTGAAAAGTTTTATATATTTAATTGAATTGAGAAAAAATAAATTATATAATTTTTATTGAGGTCACAAAGAGATATGGAAAGTAATTAACTATCTTTATATTAATAAACATTGGTTTCTTTATTACTTAAACATGCCAGAATGATGGTGTCCTCTGGGAACCTGGTCAGTATCAAGAATATTTGTAAGAGGATATTTGCATAAAATATATTAGTTGACTAAGATTGTGGAACTCTAATAATAAAAACTGCAGTAAGAACTCAAAAGTTAATTCTCTGAAGTTACAGAATATAAATTAGTATATAAAAACATTGCATTTTGATATACAATGAACTACACAAAAAGAAATCAGTTTATTTATTTTATATATAACTATAAAATACAGTAAAATGCAAAATAAAACACAAGAATGAATTTTAATAGAGACCTGTACAATGAAAACTATATGATGAATTTAAATAAAGAGAAAGACCTGTACAATGAAAACTGTATGACTTTGAGGAAATGAAAAAGATAAAATGGAAATACTTTGTGATAATTAACTGGAAGAGTTATATTGTTAAAATGACCTTAACACTTTAAACTGTCATTGGTAATCTCTACGAAAGAATCAGTTAAACCTCTTAATATTCCAATGTTTATTAAAACAATATAATGCCTAGTTAAATCTACATTTACAGTCTGTATTATATTCTGTAATTTCTACATAAATTTCTGGCATTTTTATGAAAATATAACATAATTTCTATGGAATCACAAACAACATAAGTAATTGTGAAACGGAACAAGGCAGAGAGTTTAATCACTGTGTTTAAAAAATTTACATATAAAAGTTTCAGTCATAGAATATGTACTATCCTTCAACAGTGCGATACTCTACCACCAATGTCTCCCCCAGTTCCCTCACCCACCCCAGCATCTGCCTGTCTCAGGCATTCTGATTCTCTCCCTTACATTTATTGTTATGGTAGTTGTTACTATGTTTAGTGCTCTAGCTACACTCACCCTTTTTTGTGGCAAGATTCATATCATGAACTATTCTACCCAGCATTCAGCTCTATTGTCTCTAGATATTATTGCCATCATGTCTTTTATGTTCTTATATCCCCAGATGAGTAAAACTGTTCTATGTCTATCCCTCTTCTGGTTCATTTCACTCATCATAATAGTCTTCATGTCCATCATTTATAGGGGAATTGTCACTTAGTTTTCCCTAACAGTTGCATAGTATTCCACTGTGTAAATTGTACCACAGTTTCTTAAGCCACTAGTCCATTGTTGGACATCTGGGTTGTTTTCAGATTCTGGCTATGATAAATAGTGCTGTGATAAATATAGTACAAAGGACATTTTTGTATTGTGTTTTTGTGTTCCTAGGGCTATATCCCAGGAGTGGTATTATATGAGAGTCAATTTCAGCTTTTTAAGCAATATCCATATTTTTCCAGAAAGGTTGCACTAGACTGCTTTTCAACCAGCAGTGAATGAATGTTCCTTTCTCTCCATATCCCAACCAGAACTGGTGGTCTTACCTGTGATGTGTGTCATTCTCTGGCATGAACTGATACCTTATTATTTTGACTTGCATCTCCCTGTTGATTAGTGAAGGGGAGCATTTTTTTTTTTTAAATATGGAACGCTTCACGAATTTGCGTGTCATCCTTGCGCAGGGGCCATGCTAATCTTCTCTGTATCGTTCCAATTTTAGTATATGTGCTGCCGAAGCGAGCACGAAGGGGAGCATTTTTTCATGTGCCTTTTGGTCATCTGCATTCTTTCAGGAAATGCTTGTTCATTTCTTCACCCAATTTTTTGATGTGGTTAGGTACTTTTTTCTTTTCTTTTTGGGCCACACATGGTGATGCTCAGAGGTTATTCTTGGCTATGTTCTCAGAAACCGCTCCTGTCTTGGAGGACCATATGGGATCCTGGGGGAATCAAATTAAGGTCCGTTCTAGGTTAGTGTGTGCATGGCCTACCACTTGCGCCACTGTTCTGGCCCCAGATACTTTTTTCTTGTAAGTTATATTGATACCTTGTATATCTTGAATATTAGCCCTGTATCAGAAGGATTTTGAGTGAATAGTTTTTCCCATTATGTGTGTGGCCTTTGTATCCTAGTCACAGTTTCCTTTGAGGTGCAGAACTTTCTCAATTTTAGGTACTCCAATTTGTTTCTCTGCTTCCAGTTGTTTGGATGGTGGTGTTTCCTCCCTGAAGATGCCTGTAGTCTCAATGTCAAAGATGTTTTCTTCTATATACCTTAAAGTTTCAGGTCTGATGTTAAGGTCTTTAATCCATTTTGATTTGACCTTTGTACATGGTGTTAAATATAGGTGTAAGTTCACTTTTTTTTTTTTTTGCATGTGGCTTAACAGTTGCCCCAGTACCACTTGAAGAGGCTTTTCTTGCTCTATTTTCCCCCTTTATCAAAGACTAATTGATTTTGTATGTTCGAATACTCAAGTCTGTTCCACTGAGCTGTCTTTATTCTGTCTTTATTCCAGTACAATACTGTTTTGTAATATAATTTAACGTGGGGATAAGTGATGCCTTCCTTATTTTTCCTAAGGGTTGCTTTTACAATCTGTGGCTGTTTGTTCTTCCAAATGAATTTCAAAAGTGCTTGATCCATTTCTTAGAAGAATCATTTGTATCCTTAGAGGGATTGCATTAAACCTGTAAAATACTTTGGGGAATATTGCCATTTTAATAATGTTAATTCTCCTAATCCATGAACAGGGCATAGCATCCCATATGGTCCCCTGAGCGCTGCCAGGTGTGATCCTCCCCCAAATAATATTATTGATAATTAGCAAGGCTCAAAATGAGAGATAAAACCGTAATAAAACAACTAGAAATAAAAGGGATATCCTAGATATCACAGAAATTCAAAGGATAATCAGATATTACTTTGAAAATCTTTATGCAACAAAACCAGAAATCTAGAATAAATGGATAGATTTTTGGACTGCTATTACATCCCATGTTTGAACCAAAATGATGGGGAATATCTGAACAGGCCTATCACTATTGAGGAAAATGAAATGGATATTAAAATAGTCTCCCCAAAGGCCCAGATAGATTCACTACTTAAGCCTTACAGACCTTTAAAGGACTGTCTGCCAATCCTTTTGAAACTCTTCTAGGAAATTAAAGAAATAGAAATACTCCCAAACAATTTCTGTGAAGCTAACATTACTCTGATACCAAAAGTGGAGAGACAGTTGAGAACTAGATTGTTCTCTGAGGCCATTGTTCTTGATAAATACAGTTATAAAGATTCTCAACAAAACACTAGCAAATATAATCCAACAATTCATCTAAAAGACCACACCATGACCAAGTAGGATTCATCCCAGGGATGCAAATATAGTTTAACATGTACAAGTCATTCAACATAATACGCCAAATCAATAAAAGACGAAATAAAAATCATGATTGCAGTATGATATGGTAAAAATATGATAAATTTATGATAAGAACTGAACAAGATAGGAATTAAAGGAACTTTCCTCAATATAGTCATTTACCATAAGGCCATGTAAAACATTTACTTAATGGGGAAAAGCTAAAAATCTTATCCCCTAAGATTTGGCACAAGACAAGTTCATCAATTCTCACAACTTCTATATAGTATTGGAAGTATTTGCCATAGCAATTAGGCAAGAAAAGATGTCAAGGGTATCCGGAAGAGAAAAATTCAAGCTTATTATTTGTGGATGATATGATACTAAGAAAACTCTAAAGATGTCACTAAAAATGCTAGAAACAAGAGACCTCTATAGTAGTGAGCAACAAAAATAAAACACAAAGGTCTATGACTTTCCTATAAATAATACATATAGTGATGAAAGAAGAGACACATCAAAAAGCAATCCCATTCACAATCAAGTACTTAAGAATTAAAGAGATAAAAGACTTATACAAAGAAAGCTATAAATACTTCTTCAATAAATATAAGAGGGCACAGGAAATATTAACTTTTTCACTGTTCTTTTTGGATTGAGAAGATTATCATTAAAATGGCAATATTTTCCAGAATATTGTACAAATATAATGCAGTTTCTAAAAGAACTGACATTTTTCAAAGAAGCAGATTAAACACTACTGAAATTCACATGATATAATAAACCTTTATGAATAGCTAAAGCAATCCTTGGGGAAACGATGATGAGGGAACATCACCTTTCCCAAGTTCAACTAAAGTGCAAAGTGGTAGTAATTAAAATGACATGGTATTAGAATAAAGTCAAACCCTCAACTCGTGCCATATAATTTAATATCCTGAGACAGATCCTTAGGTGTATGACAAGTTAATTTTTGTTAAAAGGGCCAAAATGTGGGAGTAAGAAAAGCCTCTTCAACAAGGAGTGGTGGTAAATTTGGTTAGCTACATGAAAGTAAACTGATTTTTCCTAACATAATGCACAAAGGTCAACCCAAAGTGGATTAAAGACCTTGATATTAGACTTGAAACAAAAGGTATATTAAGGTATATAAAACTTAGGCAGAACTCTCTGTGACATTTAAGCTAATGGTAACTTTAAAGATAAAAACATAATTAACCAGAAAAATGGAAGCAAAGATAAACAAATAGAACTATATTTAATTAAGAAGTTTTTGCATCTCAAAGGAAATGAAGACCGGGATATAAAGGTTGCTCATGAAATGGGAGAAGCTATTCACCCAATTCTAATCTAATAAGGGCGTAATATCTAATATATATTGAGCACTAGTAGATCTTACAATATAAAAAACACTTAATCCCATCAAAAATTGGGAAGGTATATTTTCTAAAAAGAAATATAAATGGACAAAAGGTGCTGCAGGCAGCTTCTGTCCTACAGAGCCAGTGAGATTTCAATGAATCCACTTCAGGGAGACTGGGTTGCACAAGTGGCAAAATATGAATAAATGATAAACACAAATATTGTATATGGGGACCCACATCTTTGGCATAGACATGAGATAATTTTACTCTTCCATGTTAGTAGTATATATACAAAGCAAACCCAGTCTTAGGCATGAGAAGAATTTCCGCTTTGACCAAAGGCGAGAGTCATAGAACAGAAATTATGGCAGCAGGCCCTGCTGAAATATCAAATGCACATCAAAACATGTATCAAAAACATCAAATACATGCAAAATACATATCAAAGCTAGCCAGTACAGGTGAAAAGAATCTAAGAAGTTCAGAGCTGGGAAGGAGGATCTGGGAGGGTAGCTAGTTTAGAAAGTAGGATCTTATAACAAAAGATGAAAGACTTGTTTTGCTGCCATTTGGGGGTTGACTTGGATGGTGGCTAGCAAAGAAGGTAGAAACTGTTTGCTTACTACTTAGAAGCTGAAACCAAAAAAATGGGTTTTCACCTAGTTTGTCCTAGTTTTAGAGATATAAATTTATTTTGGTCAGAGGGGAAACTAGATTTTGATGCTGAAATTTCCCTGAGCAGAGTCATTGACTAAGGCTGTATTTTAGCCTGTAATTTTTTTTTTACAAGGGAGAGAATGTGTCAGATAATAAGAAGTTGTAATGTTACTATCATGTCATACATTTCAGAAATATTGCCAGTAATCCACATAGGGGGTATAATTAACATTTACAAATGGGCCTGCTGGCTAAGTATTTCTTGGGGAGTTATCAGCTCACTGCTCCAGGAAAACCCGTAGATACATCTGGTGGGCCTGCTGAATTCCCCTAAAATGGAGGTGCCTTATGTCATGGCGTGGAAAAAAGGCACATGAAAAAGTGCTCCACATCATTATTCATCAGGGAATGCAAATCAAAACTACAATGTAATATCACCTCACGACAGAGACTGGCACACATCATGAAGAATGAAAGCAATGAATGCTGACACAGATGCAATAAGAGCAATGAGTGCTGACACTGATGCAGTGAGAAAAAGATTCTCATTCACTGAAGGTGTAAATGTATACAGGTCCAGCATTTTTGCAAAACATGGACATTCTTTGAAAAATTATAAATTAAGCTTTCACATTACCCAATAATATCACTCCTGGTAATGCTCCAGGTGCCCACTAACAATGCGGAAAGGGCAACTATATCCCTATGTTCATTTCAGCATCAGACTCACAATAGCCAGACTCTGGAAACAACCTAAAAGTCTGAGAACAGATTAGTGAAGAAAAAATAGTACATCTCCACAGTAGAACACTTCATAACTTTTTGCAAAAAACGAAGTCATGAAATTTGCTTATACATGGATGGCTATGGAGAGTATTATGCTAAGGGAAATGAGTCAGAGGGCTAGGGATAGATGTAGAATTATCACATTAATTTGTGGGCTATAGTTATAGTATGATAACAATACACAAAGACAATAGAGACGAGGGCCAGAAGGATGTCCATGAGAGTTCACTTGCCAGAAATAATGGGGGAGTGCTAAAATTATGTAAATTGATATATTTAATACCCCTTCAGTAGCCACATTACAAATCCTGCCATTGAGAAGGAAAAACAAAAGAGATATAGAAAAGGGTGTCTGCCATAGTGGCATACTTAGTGAGAAAAGAGTGTGTGTGGAAGCAAACTGGGGCACTGGTTACCTAAAAATGTACATTGGTGAAGGAATGGGTGTTGGTCATTGCAAGACTGAAAATCAATCATGATCAATTTTATAACTATCTCACATTAATTAAATTAAAATGTATTAAAATAAGATGAGGCAAGGTTATTGATAAGAAAGTGAAATGCCAATCTTTATCTCACTATTGAGATTCATAAATCAAAATGGGAAATGCCATATAATTCAGTTCACTCAAATTTTTACCCAAAGAATAAGAAAAGGCTGGTTTAAAGAGATGAAAACATACCCCTATATTCATATAGCTTTATTTTTGATAGCCAAAGCATAGAAGCAACTTTTGAGTCCGCTAGTATATAACTGGGTAGAAAAGAGATGCTACATATAAATGACAAAACTTTGTTTTGGCAACATGAGTAAACAATGAAGATTCTATGCTAAGTAAAATAAATAGGTTTGAGAAAGGTAAATTTTGTATTGTTTACCCACATGTAGAATGCCATTCCTTAAACTTAAATGTGGTTATAGTTTAAAGATAAGAAAAATAGAGCAATATGGTAGAGTATCCAAATAATTAAAAATGTAATAAACAAATGTATGAAAAAGTCTTTCTACATGGAGCAATATGGTAGAGTATCCAGATAATTAAAAATGTAATAAATAAATGTAGTATGAAAAAGTTTGTATCTACATGGGGAAAGTGGGTTCTAAAATGGAAATGAAAGTGCAACTCGCATATGTATCTCATCCATACTACTATTAATCCAAAAGAATTATAGACACTTATCTGAGAAATAAATCAAGAGTCTTGCTTCATGGATGGAACTAAGGGAATAAGGTGTTTACAACCAGGAGGAAGGCTACAGATACAGAAAGAACTTTCTCATATGTCGTATATAAGAAAAGCAGAGTAGAGTCACTGTTTTCACACCAGACCAAATCAATAGACTCACTCTTTTCTTGAAAGACATGTAAATCAAGCCATAAAAAATAATGGATATACCAGTCAGTCATGCAGCGGAAAGCTGGTTATTTTAAATTGAACCATACAATATTTAAGTTTTCAAACATAGGATAATTCAATCAGATTATGTAAACTTTCCCATGGTGTATGTGAGCACATGAGTATGAACACACACATGCACATATTTGTGTTGAATTTTTCTGTTAGAATTTTAGCTATGTAGACTTCCCATTGAGACTGTGTTTCCCTAGACACATGAGCCATTTACTCCTATTTATTTTCCTTTGGACTTAGTGAATCATCTCTTGTATCATTTTACATGGTGTGAATCACTTTAGGTTACTTTCTGTCCTATCTCAACCAAGTGACTTATTTCTGGAGAGAATCCTTTCTCACCTGTTACATTTGCTTTAAATCAGCTTATTTACATTCCAGCATTTAGAGAAGAAATGTAAGCTGTTTCCCCTTGGAATTAGTAAAACTATGAATGTGTGGGAGTATTTATCATGTCATATTTTCTCTCTCTTTAAGAGGGTAACTGAGGGAACCATGATCCCCTGGGTCTTTTTTATGAGTCAGTAAGCACTGATGTTAATGAGCTATTGTCAGCCATCAGCTTCCTCTCATCTGGGAAACCTTTTATCATTTCCATGCATTTCTTGTTCTAGACTTTATTTTACTTATAAAAAGAGGAAAATGGAAAGAGAGAGAAGGAGTAAGGAGAGGGTGGGAAAGAGATGGAGGAGAGTTAAGTAAAAGTTGGGGTGATTTATATTTTGAATTTTCTTCTATTTTACAAAGGTAAGAAGTAGGGGTTACATGCTGTTTCCAAGACAGAGACATAATATGAGAAATAGATTTCTTTAGAGTCTCAAATGATGAAAATAGTTTCAATTTAGCATTGAGGAGGGAATGCTGCTTTTAAGATAATATAAATCTAAGTAATTCCAAATGTTTTATCTGATGCCAGATATGAAGTCTCCATATACTTCATAACTTTATATACTTCAGAACATTTAGTGCATATGCATTCCTTAGTCACAAAGAACTTTAACTGAAAACCAGCAACCACTACAGTGCCACCATGCTCAAAAAAATGTCTCTTGCACTCCCATTCATGACATTGCCTGCAGGAGCATCTATGTCCCCCTGCAGCTCAGTGAAGGTTTCAGTGTGGTGAGACAAATACTCTTTTGACTTTTCCTAGGTAAACTAGCCATTCACTCCTATTTGTTTTCCTTTGTACTTAGTAAATCATTTCTTGTACCATTCTTCATGGCTTGACTCATTTTAGGCTATTTTTTTTCCTATCTCAACCAAGTGCCTTATTACTAGAGAGGGCCCTTTCTCATCTATTAAATGTCATGTATCACACAGTATTACACTTCATAGAAATTCAAAAATTATATTTTGTAATGTGCTCCCTTTGATTTTTCTCA
This sequence comes from Crocidura indochinensis, assembly GCA_004027635.1. NCBI lineage: Eukaryota > Metazoa > Chordata > Mammalia > Eulipotyphla > Soricidae > Crocidura > Crocidura indochinensis. The sequence goes on from PVKC010008543.1 coordinate 21,892, forward strand.
GGAGACATGTGTATCAAATGTAAGTTGTAAAATGAACATCGGCTTTAAACAAGTTTTTGTGACTGGTGACCCATTTCTTAATGTTTCCCTTCTGCTCTTCTCTCTTTGGAGGGGGGGGGGCACACCCATCTGTGTTCAGATGGCTGAACCTGGATCTACACTCAGAAATAACTCCAGGCAGGCTTAGGGGACCAGAGAGGATGCTGGGGATAGAACCTGGGTCTGTCCATGGTTGGCAGCATGCAAGGAAAATGCCCTACCACTGAGCTATCACTCTGGCCCCGCCACACTTCTCATTTATTTTCTTTTCTCCAGATCCATTTTAAAGGAAAACAATGTTTTTGGTTCCTGCTTGTTCTTCCTAATGTATGACCAAATAATATTTGCCAGAGAAATACATACTAACTAATCAAAATATCAAGAGTTTGTCCTACACTCCTATAATTTGTAAAGTTCATCCTCTGGATATTTCTGAACCTTTTGGTATTTCTGTTAATGTTAATGAAGAGGAAGAACTTCTGCCAGAGGACCAAGAAGAAGATACAGAAAGGTCTAAAGTATGTATGGGCCCGGAGAGATAGCACAGTGGTATTTGCCTTGCAAGCAGCCGATCCAGAACCAAAGGTGGTTGGTTCCAATCCGGTGTCCCATATGGTCCCCCCTGCCTGCCAGGAGGTATTTCTGAGCAGACAGCCAGGAATAACACCTGAGCATCGCCGGGTGTGGCCCATAAACCAAAAAAAAAAAAAAAAAAGTATTGCTCAGAAATGCACAGCAGACTTGGCCATCTATTGATAATATATTGTCAAGGACTCACAATGAGTTGTTGGTGCCCTGGGTCGAATATTGAATATTCACATTCTGATTCTTGTGTTACAAAAGGAAATCTTTCTGAAAAAAATTTTAATTCTTTCATTTTACAAAGCAAATTATAGTCTTATCCAGGGTCCTCAAACTTTTTAAACAGGGGCTCAGTTCACTGTCCCTCAGACCATTGGAGCCACACTATAGTAAAATCAAAAATTACGAACAAATCCCTATGCACACTGCATACATCTTATTTTAATGTGAAGAAACAAAACAGGGACAAATACAATATGTGGCCTGCAGGCTGTAGTTTAAGGACCACTGGCCCTTATACAAAGGTAAGGTTCAAATGTTTTCTGAATTAGGAAACAAATTGTAATATATTTTTCTGAATCAGGTCATAAAAATCCCACCCTGAAATGAGTTCAAAATCTTGCTTAGGGTGCAAATGCCTCAAAAGTTTAGCTAATGAAGAAAACATGGCAGGAACCTCTTTGCACCTCTTTGGCAGATGGTTACATAGTAAGGAAAGAAGATCTTATATAGTTGATGCAAGATTCTTGATTCTTACTCAGTGTAGAATTTTGCTTTTAATAGCAGGTTTCTGACTAGGCCATTGGTTGACTTAGAGATGTGCAGCCACTCCCACAGCTGCAGCCCAGAGGATAGAAGGCACAGCATGCTTTAGTGATATGTTTTAAATTAGGTTAGTCAAGCTATAAATATTTTTGGTAATTTCTAAAAAAATGAAATGTTTTTGTCCAAGTTAGATATTGTGTTGTGCAACATAAATTAACATGCTATGGAGTATGTTCAGTAAAGCAGAATGTGTGTTTCTGATAGGACTATGTATTTGTGCTGATGATTTCTAAGTTGCTTCAGGGATAAAATTCAAGTCTCTATTGCTGGAGGAATAGTAAAGAGAGTAAAGCATTTGCCTGCATGTGATGACTAACCTAAGTGTTGTGGTTCCCTACAACACTTCCCAGGGTGCTGAGATCTCTGAGTACAGGACCAGTAGTACATCCTGAGCTCCTCTAGGCATGACCCCAAAATCAAAACCGAAACAAATATTTGCCTGTAGGCTCTAATAATCTTCATAAAATGCTAACCCCAGCTTCAGATAAGTGTTCTCACTGATTGATTTACACTGCCTCTTTAACTGCTTCTAAATGAATTGGTTTAATGCCAATCATATTTTTCTACCCAAGATTTCTGTCTTCTGTTCTTCTGTGTCCTAAGTCATCATTTCCCTTATAAATCCAAGTAGAATCCTTGTTATAAGAAAAATTTCTGAATAAATTAAATAGCTTCAAATCACTGATGTTCATTTCTTTTAATTTAGACATGCTTATTATGATATATTATACCCTTGACACTTGCTAGAGACTCATTTGGTTGGCTATTGAAACAGGAAGTGCTCCAAATATCATACTCTATTGGAATAAACATAACGTTTGAGAGTGTGGGAGTGAAATGATTTATGCACAACCTTTCTTCTTTATTTGTCTTTCCTCTCCTCATAATAGGAAAAAGATAGGGCTGATCAATGAAATATTGGAGGAAGTTCGAATTGCTTAATAGAGCAAACCCAAGCTGGTAAGTGAATTCAGTTGAGTGGTGCTGAGAATTTTTTGTTAAGACTTTGAAATTAGTTGACTATACTGCTACTAGAATTTTGGTAACATTATTTAGTTTTTATTTCCCACTTTCCTGGAGGAAATAAAATGTCAGTGAGGCAAATAGCACCTACTAATTATTATATTATGAAAAATATGGTGTTTGTACTAGAGTCTGTTGTGAGGACACAAAAGAAAGACTTAAAATGCTACCATATTTGATTGGCATTTTGGGGATAATTTGGGGTCACACCCATATATGCTCAAATATTACTTCTGGTGGTGCTTAGAGGACTATATTGAATGCTGGGGATTGAGCTCAAGTTAGCTACTTGTAAATACCTACTGACCTCCAAAATGCTCTGGGCCCTTAAATGCTACCATATTTGAAACCATCAAATATATTTTACATCTGTTCAGTTCTGTTTTGGATTGTGTTTGAAGACTACAACTCAGCTGAGGCAACTCTTTTAGTCCTAAATGTTGGAGAATGAGAATAGTGGGAAGTAGATTTAAGAAGTAAGGTTAAATATAAGAATTCAGATATAATAGCATGGTGGTAAAATGTACATAATTTGAACTTTCTGGAGGATTAATGGCCTGGTCATGGATAACATGTAGGCTTTCCCTCCTAAGACAAGATAGGTGGTGAAGTGCTTCTATTCATATAAAGACTGTCTTAACCTAAATACAGTAAAGGAATCTATAAGGTTGATTTTCACTTGAATGGATCATATGCCCAATCCTTATTCTGAAGGCTATTTCCAACATCTTTTGTACCAGTTAATACCTCCATCTCTTATATACTCAATGCTACAAATAAATTAAAAACAAAAAACTGTAAAATAATTATTGACATAGATTTGTTATTACCCCAGTGCAAGATATTCCAAAGTATATCCCCAAGGGAATTTCTTATGGCTATCTCCATTGTTGTGTTTATCTACACAGATAACTAACTCCATGCATACTTAGCAGCATAGTCAGGATTTCCTCATCTTCTTTAAAAACAAAACTTGTAATTAACATTAAAGTGTAGGGCTATGAGACTATGAAGTTTCACATGTCAGAATGCTCTTCTTCCAATTCCACATAGGTGCATAGACACCAAAAAGTAGAACATATATGTGAACACATTCTTTGATTGTGGAGAAAAAAATAATATTGAGTAACTTTAGAAAGAGTAAATTTTTCTTCATATTTTATGATAGGATTCAAGAGTATGTATTAGTATATTTTTTTGACTTCTGGAGAAAACTTCTTTTTTGTCCTTTTTTATTATTTCCTTTCCTTCCTGCTTTCACTTTCATATTTATTTAGCTTAACTTATTCCCATATATTAATCTTGAACATCAACATCTCTATGTATACATTTATAGCATTTGTATTTGACACATAGTTCTTTCAGAAAAATGAAACATCTGAATAGCTTTTATCTCAGAATAATTCAGGGTATACAAAAAGAAGGATAAAAGTAAATTCTCCTTATTTCCTCCTGAACTATATAGTTTTGTGAAAAATTACTTCAAGGCATCTAAAATTTTCAAATATTTTCTAGATAAAATTTCAATGCATAACCTACATATTTAATTTTAACTCTAACATGGAAACTATTTTCTAAGATGATCCAAATGCAAATAAAGAAGCCAATTTAACCACTTGTTATAATATTAACTTTTCACTAAGTGGATAAGAAGTAGTAAAAAATGATATGCGTGAATTGTTTCATTCTAATGCAATATAAAACTTTTAAAAGGATTATTGAGAAATTTTAAGGTCATATAGTCCATAAAGATGAAAAATTAGCATGCCATGCCCATTCATTAACCAATTCCATTTATTTATACAATTTTTATTTATTTATTTATCCAATTCCAATTTTATTCTCAAAAGAGAAACCACAAAATTCCCTGTGTACAACAATCTAGCAGATGAAAGCCTGGACATTCCCACATTAGAGCTGGACCAAGTTATCTTGCCAAAGTTGCAGAAGCTGCACCCATGACCTACAATGTCCTGTTTGCCAATGGGCCCAACTTCACTAATTTACCTTTGATCTGATAGATGCCTAAACAACCAAAACTCCAGGTGTTCAAATATTTGAAATGATATTGCCAGGAGAAATGTCAAAATCTGTTGATGTGATTGTGCACACACACTCCCCTATCCTTTTCATACCCTTTGAAGGCTTGGCCCCACAGAATATGGAATTCACAGACTGTGTATACACATATGATATCTCCAAATTTTTCAGTATTATCATAGAATACACGAAATTAGATGTTAGAGTAGCATAAAAACTATATAACAAATAAAACAACTAACAAAATGATAACCTAGCAATCTACAGCTTACTAAGCCTTTATACAATGACTTAATGATTCTATTTCTAGATATCAATTTTATTTTGATGTTTTATAAATTCATAACCACTTAGTTGTAAATAGCAATATAAATTATTTTTGCCAGCCAAAGAGCTAGACTTGGGTGTAGGTGTGAATCTGGAAAAATGGTGGAGGGAATTTTACACTGGTGGCAGGTATGGTGTTGGAATATGGAATAGCAGAAACAAATGTGTTATGAGCAACGATTTTAATCATATTGTTTAAATAAAGTAATTATTAAAAAAAACTACTTCTACAAAACTTAGGAGTTGATGCTTTACAAAATGTATTTATCTATTTATAAAATTTAGTCTGCCTAAAGTTGTTTTGCACACAACACTCCTCATAGAATTTACAGATAAAATATTATATGAGAGGGGGCCAAAGTGGTGGCACAAGTGGTAGGGTGTTTGCCTTGCATGTGGCTGACCTAAGAGAGATCACAGTTGGATTCCCAGTATTCCATATGGTTCCCCCAGTCAGGAGAAATTTCTGAGCACATAGCCAGGACTAACCCCTGAGCATCACCAAGTGTGGCCCAATAAAACAGAAAAAGTATATGAGAACAATATCCTTAAAGATTTATGGAAAGTACAGTCTAACTATATCTAGTCCTATTAATTCACAGTAATTCAGAGAATTCACAGAGACCAAGACATGTATTGAAGTTCTGTGTAGATAAATGAGGAAAGTATATATGAAACAGAACATAATTTTAAAAGGCCTGGCTTTGCGTCACATACAATTAGCCACTTCATCAAACCTAACATGTCTGGCATCTTGTTCTATAAAAGTTCATATGTCTTTTCTTTTTAAACCACATTTTATTCATTTTTTTAGTACTCACAGCATAAACCACCCAAGAGACTGTGACATACTATGGAAAAAAATTAAAGATGAATAAAGAGAAATTTTATTTTATTAGTAAATGGGCAGAAAATTAAGAGAGACATTATTTTTCAGTGGCTTAAGAAGCTTAGGTGTTTAGATAGGATACACAATTGAGGATTAATGACAATTCTGAAAAGAATGGAGAAGTATTTGTAGCTATTGTCATCTATTCTTTCGACTACCATATGTAGCATTCAGTATTTGAATAGGTTTAACTACCACATGTTTTATGTAGATCTTGACTGTATTATACTAGGATAACATTTTCTTTTACATTTTTAATTTTCATTTTTATTTATTTACGTAACGTTATATTTACCTCCCTGCATATTATTACTTT
>PVKC010008544.1:0-27930 GCA_004027635.1 Crocidura indochinensis
CCCTGTTTGAAGATTGTGTATATATAGTCAGTCTTTTCCCTACTTCGGGGTTCGCAACCTCTGCTCAGCTTTGAGCACGTTACGAACCTCTGGCAGCCAGAAATAAAGTGGAACTTGCTTGCATTTGCTGAGTACGTGCCTTCTTCACTGATCTGCGTGGGGCAGATTTGGGGACAGGAGGGTCTCCCGGACTCTACAACCACCTCCATGACTAAGATTATTACAATAAAATAGAAAGTATGTGATAACTGATAGAATGTCCTACTATGAACAATTAGACATGATACCTAGTAAAACAATAGAGGGAAGATTAATTTTAATTTGATACTGTTATGCGTTTATATACATAATCAAATTTTCACTGTATATAATTTATACATCTAAGTTCAAAAACCCTAAACTAATTAAAATTACTTTTTCTAATCTAGTCATAAAATCTTGCATTGTAGGTAGTGGATACAATTTTTAATTCAGACAAAATTTCATACCACGGTTTGGACAGAAAATACTACAAAAATAAAAGATCAATCACTGAAGAAGGGGTTAATCGGGAGAGATGAATAATCATGTTTCATTTCTTGTGTAGAATTCTCAAAAAATTTAAAATATAGAGTTAAAATAGAAAAAGAGCTCTAGTTTCAAGTCTAAAACAAAGTTTTGCCTATACTTTCTATCATTACCGCAGGGAACTTGTTTAGCCTCTCTAGACATAAACTTCCAACATGTAAAGGAAGAGATGTACATGAGTATCTTAAAGTTTGATTTGGCAAGAAGACATACTCTTATTTTTCTATGCAAGCAGAACCCCTCAGAATGTACATGGAAAAAAATAAAGTTTCCTTATTTAGGGAAGCTCCACTGTAATCATGGAAAGATGCCAATATCTTATCTGCAAAGTATTCCAGCCAACTCTGTGAAAAGCCACAGTCTATGATATCCCAAGCATAATCAAGGTCCACTAGAGCTTCATTCTTTCCTTTAAATCTTACCTTTTATCCTCAAGATTAAATTATTGGTAAATAAGAGGTTTAAGAAATAGAATCTCTAAAGCAAAACTATCTTTAGGAACAGAGGTAACACACATTCATTATTGAACATGGTACCCATATTCCTAACTAGGCTTATTACTGTGTTATGCTTTAGATGATCAGTTCACCATGATTATGTACAGTATCCGAGTAGGAGTTAACCTTTTTTTTGAAAACTGTGTCATATTCTGCTTCCAGGTTTGAAGGGTTTTTTTTTATTAGGGAGGTGGGGAAGGAGAAGGAGTAGATGTACAACCGGCAGTGTTCAGGGCTTATTCCTAGTTGCGTGCTAAGGAACACTCATAGTGGGCTTGGAAGATCACATGTATTGCTATCAGTCAAAAATGGGTTGGCTGCATATAAGGCAAGTATTCTACCTACCTAAAGTACTACTGCTCTGCTTATGGATTATATGTTTATCTGCAAAGTTTACTTACTATTTCTTATTTACTTCTTTTACTCCAGGCTTTCCCTTTGCTGATATATGCTGTTTCAAATAATCTTTATGCTTACATGAGAGCCTAACCAACTATTTTTCTACCTAATTTTCCTACCGTAAAGTTCATTCCATTTTATTTATCCAAATCCTCACATGAATAATATTTGATTTGTGTACTTTTCAAAGTCCCCTAAACAGTAAGGCAATCCCAACAGGCTAACATTACAAACTACCTAATAGAGAATAATATATCCAAGAGGGTATCTAAGTAACAAATGGAAGGAGGAGTGAGAACCAAATATTGGAGTAAATGCAAGACGTGTCTTGATTTAAAGATTCTGGGTAGTGACTTATCTTAGAAATGTGATAGATAGGGGCTGGAGAGATTGCATGGTGGTAAGGCGTTTGCTTTGCATGCAGAAGGACAGTGATTCGAATCCCGGGCATACCATATGGTCCCCTGAGCCTGCCAAGAGTGATTTTGAGTGTAGAGCCAGGAGTAACCCCTGAGTACTGCCTAGTGTGACCCAAAAATACCAAAAAAAAACTGTGACAGATAAAGACATACAGGTCACAAAAGACAAATCAAAAAATTCCTACACACATCCCCCCAAACCATACATAAAAGAAGTGTTCAAAAACATACAAATCCATAAGCATTACCTAATAATTTACATAAACAGCTGCATGGTGAATGGGGGTCTATCACAAATTTGAGGTGAATAGTTTATCTTCATCATTTTTCTTTGCCTTTTCAATTTTGGATCACATCCCAATACTGCTGAAAGGTTGTTTTCTAGGGATCAAATCTGGACTTCCTCCATGAAAAAAAAGAGCTGTGCCCCTTTGAATTATCTCCCTTCCCCCCTTTATTCTAACACCTTATCATCCCTTTTCAATTAACTTTCCATTAAATTACCTCTAGACTCAAGAGTTGCAGAAGACTTTTCCTTGCATATAAGGTTAAATAAAAGAAATGCTGCCTCCCCCATATCATCACTTCCGTTATTTTGCAACTCACTGTTTTCAGGTGACTTGCACACACAAACTCTGAGCTTCAGTCCAGATGCAAGATGTTCCACCTCCCGTAGACACAAGAGGTGTATTTTGTCATTGCCATCTCTACCTACCAGGTTCTCCCTTGTCTGACAAGCTCTCCTTCCTTTCTAACTGGATTTCCACCTGCATGATCTGAATGTATTTTAAGTTGTGCTCTTCAGGAAGTGTTCCCGGCCCACACAACTAAAAAAATAAGACTTTCCCCTTTTACTATCCAGGTTCATGAGAATATTTGCTCTTACTTGCAAATTCAGTTTTACTTTCTTTTTAAGTAAGATCGTTTTAATTGAAACTTATTTAGAAAGATGTGAGTGGGGAAAAATGAGAAGTGTGGGTTCAAGAGAGAAAAAGGGCTACTCCAGAAAGGAAGTAGGCAAGCATAAAAACAGAGACAAGTAAAAGAGATACAAGATATGGATCAAGGGAGAATTACTGGCTTGAAGAGTAAGCATGCTTTGGGTTATTTTATAATGATATAATATTATATTATTTTTTCCTAAATAGACTATAAATCTGTTTCTACCATGTCCCATTTCCACCTTTTTTCCATTTTGAGATTGGAATAAAGGACTGGGAGTCTTACAAGGTATTTCTTGAGAGGCTACTCCCAGCTCTGGTTTAGGTGGTCACTTCCAGTTGTGCTTGGGACCATGGGTACAGGGATCATATTTGTGTTTCTAATGCACTAAGCTTGCACTTAACCCTTTTAGCTATCTTCCTGGTCTGAAATATGCACCATTTCTTTAGAAATATAAATAGATGCCAATAGTGTTTTGTTTGGAACCATGCTTGGCAGTAGCCCAGGCTTCCTCTCTGCTCTGAGCTTCAGAGCTCTCTTCTGACTATCCTCAAGGAACCACAGAGAGGGCCAGGGATCAAACCTGGGTTGGCTCCATTCAAGGCAAGCATTATGTCACATTGTACTATATCTCCAATATAATTATTTGATGTTACATAATTGATATGATACATTTATGGACATGGCAATCTATGTTCCATATGCAATTGCTTTTTATTTTTTTATTTTATTGAAAAATCAGCTCCAACATTAGCTACCAGAAAGAATCATATTAGGGAAACAGACTCAAAAGAGGATTTAGAAGGCAAATTCCAACATAGTTTAATAAATTCAGCTTAATTTAGAGCATTTACTCTTTTGTTTGTTTGTTTTTTATTGGTTTTTGGGTCACACCCGGCAGTGCTCAGGGGTTACTCCTGGCTCCATGCTCAGAAATTGCTCCTAGCAGGCACGGGGGACCATATGGGGCACCAGGATTCAAACTGATGACCTTTTGCATGAAAGGCAAAGCCTTACCTCCATGCCCCAGAGCATTTACTCTTAATTCACCTATTCACACAAGTCAAATGATTTTTGTGGTTGTTTGTTTTGTTTCTGGACCACACCCAGTGATGCTCAGGGGCTGCTCCTGGCTATGTACTCAGAAACTGAGGTCTGTCCTGGATCAGACACATCCAAGATAAATGCCCTACACTTCAGTCCTTTTAAAAAAAAACAAAAACATTTTTTTAAACTTTATTTACTGATTGATTTGGGGGCCACGCCTAGCAGTGCTTAGGAGTCACTCCTGACTCTGCACTCAGAAATTTCCCCTGGTAGGCTGGGGGAACATATTGGATGTTGGGAATCGAACAGTTCCTGCCTGGGTCATCCACATTCAAGGCAAATGCCCTTTGACTGTGCTATCTTTCTGGCCCCCAGTCAAATGATTTTAAAGCTAAAGTAATTGAAGGTCACCTTTTGAGAACAAAAAGTATATAAAATTATTTGAACTACTAGTTTAGAACTTGAGATACTCACTAGAAAAAGCTCTCAAAATATTCAATTTCTAATCTTAAGAAAACACAGCTAAAAAATAGTAAAAAAAAAAAAAAGAATACACTGCTATATAGAAAATATTTACTGTAGGGGCCAGAGAAATAGCATGGAGGTAGGGCATTTGCCTTGCATGCAGAAGGACAGTGGTTCGGATCCCGGCATCCCATATGGTCTCCCGAGCCTGCCAGGAGTGATTTCTGAGCGTAGAGCCAGGAGTAACCCTGAGTGGCTGTCGGGTGTGACCCAAAAACAAACAAAACAAAAACAAAAAATAAAATATTTACTGTGGATAAGTTAAAAGATTACTGAGCTTCAATGTTAAAGCACATTTTCTACCTCATATACTGGAAATTTCTAAACATATTAAAGTACAGTAAGAAAAATAAGTAGATAATCCTTTCATATATAACTAAGCTTAAAAAATCCTAAATTCTTAATATTCATACCACTACTCAGTCATAATTCACAAATTACTCCTTCAAAGTTAAGCAAGGAATACACAATCACAGTGGTATCTCCTGTAAACTCACTTTTGTGTTGAGAATATTGTTTTCCATTGTAGTCTTGTTATTCTGAATGTCATTGAGAACTTTGCTTAATGTTTAACTCTCTAATAATTACTATATTTTCTTTAGGATGAAAATTAGCATCCATTCTTAATTATGTGTGTCTCACCCATTCCATATATAAATATGATTTTATGCATGAGTATTCATATGAGTGTACATGTACTATACCAAAGTATACATGTATCCAAATATATTTATAGATATTTGCAAACAATGTTTGCATCATTAAGTTAGAGTGAATGCATATATTCATATTTGTAAATTGTATAAGTACTCTATTTTTCAATATACATTTATTTGTGGCATTTTCTTCCAAAATCTGTTGAGTTGATATTGCATTTTGCAATCATTTGTTTCATATTTACATTTTCCTTTTTCCTTTAACCTAGTTCAAATTTTTGCCAGATTCAAACTCAGATACAACCAACTAATAGCCATGTGGAAAAGTAGATTCTAATTGAGCTCTAATTCAAAACTTTTCCTAGTTAAATCTTTACATTTGTTTTATTATGCTACATATTTTCACATTATCACTCTTGAGAAGCAGGAATGATATAAAATATTTAACACCAATCATTAAATACTTCAGGTTTAATAAATTGAAATGTTTTATTTCTCATTCATAAAGTCCTCAAATGCTATAAAAGAATGCTGACACAAAGAAATATTGGGTCGAAGTATTATCTAGCAGTTCACTTAGTTGCAGAGCATATGCTACTGCTTTTGACTTTTAAATTACAGGTAAGAACTCATCATTTAAGATGGTTTGGCCTTTGTACTACATAAAATACTTTATCATTTCTGCACCTTATGTATGTAGGCAACAGGGCTTTAAGTTAAAAAAAAACTCTGTCATTATTTCCATTAAGAGGTTTTCCTGATTTTTTTTGGGGGGGGCACACCCAGCGACACTCGGGGGTTACTCCTGGCTCAGCACTTAGAAATCTCTCCTGGCAGGCTCAGGGGACCATATGGGATGCTGGGAATTGAACTATCAGTCGTCGAGGATTGGCTACATGCAAGGCAGGTGTCGTATTGCTGTGCTATCTCTTCTGCTCCAAGAGGTTTTTCCCGATTCTGGAAGAAACCCATGAGTGAGTTCCAGACCAGCTCCATTTAGTTCTAGGAACTGAGAAGAAGATACAGGAAATCTCTGGAGTCAATGGCCTGCTCCTTCTTTATCATAACTACTGAACGTTTCCAATGAGGTGTCAGAGGGGACAAGGAAGTTGTTCTGAAAAACCAAAGGAACATCCCGAAGAAGCTTTCTTATCTCATAAGGGGGCTTGGGGCAGCCTTCTACATAATAGAAAAATTGACCACAGTCACCATGTGTGTTCCATTAGAGTTGTTTTTATTTTAGAGTGTGGTAAAATGTTTTTTTTTATATATTTTACATTAAGATCAGAGTAGCTTACTGCTGTGTAAAATTCATAAAAAGCAAAGCCCCTTTGGAATTTTCCTGTCCTTGCCCTGTTGTATGTAGGATGTTGGGCCTTCAGTCACATATGTACTTGAGAAATCCTTTTTACAAGTCCCCATAAAAGAGACTAGTACATGTTGCTCCACACTGTAATTAAATTGAGCTCTCAGATTCCAGATGGGAGCTGGAGTGAATGGCACAAAGGTGTGGTTTCTTGCACCCTCTCACGCCCTGGCCCCTCTGGCAAGCAAGGTTGGCACTGGATCAGGCTCAAAATGAAAGTGGGAGGAGCAATTGTGTTAGAGCCCCACCCTGGGCCTGCAGTGCACATGTGTTCTGCTCTCCCTGAGGCCCCAGTGCTTATGCCCAAGACTAACCTGGACTCTTCCCTCTGAATGTCTAGTGATCTCCACCCTGTATCAATGATCTTCCAAAACATCTTGTTTTATGTTCCATATCAATAGAACCACTTTTCTTGCACCATATCTCCTAAACCTATAATGAATGAAATATGAGAATAAGGAAATCTAAACTTATCAAAGCTAAAAAACACAAAAGCGATAACCAAGGCAGATGCCAATGGCCATTCCCTATTGCCTTCCAGGAAATAAGTTTAAAATATTAAAAGGTGGGAGGATAGGGGTGCATAGTGAATACAGGGGCTAAAGTCCAAGATATCACCTGAAAACTCATTATTAAGAATGTTGATGCTCGGGGCTGGAGAGATAGCATTTGCCTTGCATGCAGAAGGATGGTGGTTCGAGTCCCGGTATCCCATATGGTCCCCCGAGCCTGCCAGGAGCAATTCTGAGCATAGAGCCAGGAGTGACCCCTAAGCACTTCCGGGTATGACCCAAAAACAAACAAACGAAAACAAAAAAAAAACACCAAAAGAATGTTGATGCTGGGGCCAGAGTGATAGCACAGCGATAGGGCATTTTCCTTGCACACTGCCGACTCAAGACGAATTTGGGTTCTATCCCCAGCATCTCATATGATTCCCCCAAGCCCGCCAAAGGCAATTTCTGAGCTCAGAGCCAGAAATAACCCCTAAGCACCACCGGGTTTGGCCCCAAAACAAACAAAAACAATGTTGATGCTGGGTCAGAGGGATAGTACAGCAATTGTGTTGCATGCAGTTGACCTGTATTTGATATCTAGCATCCTTTATGGGACCCCAACACTGGAAGGATTAAGTCCTGAGTGCAGGGTCAGGAGTAACCTCTGAGCATCACTGGGCATGACCCCCACCCTCCCACACACAAAAATAGAATGTTAATGCAGGAATGTTGGATACTTTTAATTATGAAGAGAAATGTTTGGAGGCAGGTAGATCTTTAACCTGCAATCTCTAACCAGCAATTTTATATGTTTGTTTGGGTTTTTTTTTGTGGTTTTTGGGTCACACCCGGCAGCGCTCAGGGGTTACTCCTGGCTCCATGCTCAGAAATTGCTCCTGGCAGGCACGGGGGACCATATGGGGCACTGGGATTCGAACCGATGACCTTTTGCATGAAAGGCAAATGCCTTACCTCCATGCTATCTCCCGGGCCCCAGCAATTTTATATGTTAAGAGTTAAAATGTAGCTGCTTCATTAGTTCTGATCAGAGATTATAATTATTAAACATTTTAAATTTTTCTATATTACCAGAATTTCTGGGAAGTACAATTTTATTTAATTCAAAGTGACAAATCAGTGGTTTTAAAATGATAAAATATTTGAGTAAGCAAGCCGAAGGATAACAAGAATTTCCCACTTTTTAGATATTTTCCTCATAGAAAAACTACACTATCAACATTCCTGGCAACAGCAATTTTCTAAGGGAAACAAAAATGGTTTTTCTCTTATCCTCTCTTCCAAACTGTTCTTGAGATTGGCATGAATAAAGCAGACCACATAAATTGCAACTCAAATGTAAACAAAATGTAGAGAAATAAAGAACATATGTCTAAAGCATATTTTCTTGACCCTATCCTACTGAAAATGTGCTTATTTCCTGGTCTTGGTTTAATCCATCACAATCTACAACCATCTTTTGTTATATAATCTAATACCTAGTCCACATGTTGCTGTCAGTTTACAGACAGAAAGCAGAGATTAGAAAGTTCTCGTTACTATTGCCTTTTAAAGAGGAGATATGTACAGAGATGAAGGTTCTGGAAGTTACTAAATACTCTTTCCTTTTGCTGTCTACCAAGCTTAAAACCACTTTATAAAAAGTTGTGTCAAAAGCAATGTCTCCTAAGAAGAACAATTATTTCAAACTGAAAGACTCTTAAGCAGATGTTTGGGAAGAGTCCTACTTCAATTTTAGCCCAGCTTTGAGAAAACCCAAGTGTTTAAGGAAGAGTTCCATATTGTCTGTCACTTACTGGTCAGTTGAAGCAACTGTGAGTGAAAGGGACAGTTCTTGGACTCTGATTTGGAGAATCACTAAATTCCTTTACTGGGAGTGATGGAGTGATGGTACAGCAGGTAGGATATTTGCTATGAATGCAGCCAGTGTGGGTTCTGTCCCCAGACCCCACATGGTACCCTGAGCCCTACCAGGAGTGAAACCTGACCACTTCCAAGTAGGACCCCAAAACAAATAGCAACAATAAACTATTACTTTCACAGTTTTTAACAGTCTATTGAAATATGTGTGAGACAGAGACATGCTGCAGGGGTCCAATTCAGATCCCAAACTTCTTTGGGGGCAGAAGTTGCAGAACATGCTTCAGCACATAGTACACTCAACTAGAGCTCTGCTGCGAGAAATGGGTAATGGTGGTAGGGTGTGGGGGAGAATCATGAAGACACACTGTTTTTTCTCCATGAATTAAAGACTAGTGAACCTCAAATATAACAGGAGAAGGCGGTTTTCTGGGGAGGGTTCAGATGAAAAGCCAAGCCAGTGATTCTATTCTTTGGCATTTATAAGTAAAGTACTTTGGGGTATTTTTCACTACTGCAAGGTGGAAGGTCTTGGGAGGAGGTGGTGATGGCAGGAAGTGAATGTTTCTATAAAAGTATTTATAGAACAAAAGTAAAACGATATGTCAGGGCGGAGAAATAGCTTAGTCGGTAACTTTGATGCTAGGCAGTCATGACTTGATCACTGATTTTTATCATAAGCGGCAGGAAAAGAAACAAAATCTAAGTCTCCTAGGTAGCCAGACAACGCTAGTTCAACAACTAGGAAGTACTTGCGAATTCCCTTGGACCAGTAAGAGCTACCCAGGCACTAGTTTTTTCCTAATGCAGAGTGGGAGGCAAGAATATTCACAAAACACAATTCCTGAGTCTGCAGCTCAAAATATGCCCCTTAGATGCTCAAAAAGATCCATGAATATTCTGTCTAAAGTATGACATGATTCAGGAGGAATTTGACATATCTCCTTTAGAAGTTGCAGATTCTATATAAATAGATTAGTCTCAACAGATATATTCAATTAACATATTGAATTGGGAGGAAGGAAGAGTGAAATCAGTGATATTCAGCAATGACATGATACCTCATTTCATAGTCCAGTCTCAATCCCCTTTCATATGCCCATTGATCATACTTTTGCCTTTCTCTTGCACTATATACTTTTCTTCATGGGTTTTAATGATCCTCTCTTTTATTTTCCCTTTGCTTCATCTTCTTCTAGCTCAGGAGCTAAGCCATGGAGTATGGATAGAATTAGAATTTGGCTTAGTCTTTTGAGCGTTGACTACCTGTGAGAAGGAGGCAGCAAAGGGAGAGTGAACGCTACCAGATGTGCAAGGCTTAGCAAATGCCCAGACAAAGCTGCTACTGGGGAAGGGCTCCCCCTCTTTGGTTATGAAGCGATGCTTCAGAGGCAAACAAATCCCTTTCTCGGCCTTCACCCCAAACCACAGACTATGTCTGTGTCTTTTGGCAAATAGTCTTACAATCGCTGCCTTTTAGAATCGAACAGGACTTTTGAGATCACCTACCCTGAGACCTTCGATTTACGCATGCGGAAATAGAGGCCAAGGGAGGTTAAGTGACTTGCCAAGGGTCACGGAATTAATGAGTTGACAGTGTACAGAAACTCAGATATCCTGATTATCAGAACAAAATCCTAAAGAAAAAAAAACAAGAGTTGGAAAGTCCAAGCAATTGCATTCTGCAATCAGAAGAGAAAGAAAAGACAACTAATCAAGAGATTTAGGAACGAAGACAGAGTCAATGAAAATAGTAAATTAATCCATCACTTAAGATATTTCTAGGCATTTCTGTGACAATTATGAAAAAAGTCAGGCTCGGTAGACCTTGTTGTTTCTTAGATCCTACAGCCATTTCTTCTTTTCCTTTTTAATAGTTTTCAATGTGATATGTTATACACTTAGAGACTATTCCATTACGCTGACCTCTCTCATTTATGCCTTCCAGTAACAGAAAGCAGCTGATGTTAATGGAGCGGTGCTTTAGTGTGAAGGAGGTTAAGGCTACGTTTGTGTGCAATCAGGTTAAGCCTGGCTCCAACAGGAGAAAAATCCATACATATGTGGCAAAGATCTGAAAAATGCCTGTATTCCCAACCTGATTACGACTTAAATTTTTGCATGGTTTGTCAAAGCAGATCACTGAAATCAAATCAAGATGTAAAATGGGATAAAGTGGTTTTCGTCTCCATTCTTCCATTAATCACCGTGAACTACCCCAGAAAGACGCTTTTCCCGCCTCTCACCTGAGGCAAGGTGCGATACTCCCTGGAAGTTATGCCAATTTTTAGCAATTGGTGCTCAAGTTCCAAAGCTTATTTTCTAGTTTTCATTTCCTCCATTAACAAAAAAAAGAAAGAAAGAAAAAAAGAAAAAGAAAAAAGAAAGATCTTCCTCCATTAACAAAAAAAGAAAGAAAAAAAGAAAAAGAAAAAAGAAAGGTCTCTATTGCAAGTTTTTTAATTTCTACCAACAATTCTATATGATTTCCCTTTTGATGCAGCCGATTTCAGTATAACATTTAAAACTCACACATGTGTGAGACTATATAAAATATTGAATTTATTCTGCTGACAATATGGATACAGGAATTAGTGTGATAGCCTGTCTCTCCTGATACATAGTACTCAGTAAAGTCAAAATGCAAATTCAATCAGAGTTTGCTACCAATTCACTTGTCAAAAAGAGGATATTAGCAGATCATGGATAAAGCATTTGTTTTGGCATAACTTAAGTTGTTGACAGTGTCAGCCGGGGTCTAGTCTCTTAAGGTAGGATATTGCTGGAGACTAAAACACACATGCAAAGAACTGCAGGTCAATAATCTAGCTGCCCACTACAAAATTCTCAAACAAAAGGAAGACTAGGTCAAAATTATTTTGAAGGAAAGGAAAATGTGCTGGGTCTCGTTACACATAAGAATATTTGTTCGGGGAGCATTTTCAGGTTAATTTTTGCTATTAATGTAAACCACAATTGGGGGGACATGTAGCTAAAAGAGAAATGTAGGGGATAGTTATATAAACAATATACAACAAAGAAAGTCTTTATTTCCAATACCTGAATACATCAGGTTTGTTTTTAACACAAGGTTGCAGGTTAAATGCTCTTAGCTATCCAAGAAGTGGCTTATTAGTTTTGTAAGAAAATATTTTCTTATATTTTGCCTGCAAAATACCCAGTTTAAGTGAACAAAACCATCCTTGTTAGTGAAACACAGACCCCCCCCCCAAAAAAAAGAAAATGTTGTTTCAATAGGGCCAGCAAAGAAAAGCAAAATTAAATCAAGAGGAAACGAGGCTTTCCTAATGGTAGCTTCTGAATCTGGATCTAATAGTTCTCTCAAAGGCTGGATCGAGTCTTCAAGTCTAAAAAAGTTCTGTCTTCTTGCATGGATCATAGAGGCAGCCTACCATGGATCAAAATCTACTTTAAGTTTCTCTCTCCTTCTCTCTCTCTCTTCTCTCTTATAGAATTGTGTAGCACTATAAACCAAAAGACTAAAGCAACTCTCTCTCTTCTCACTCTCTCTCGTCTCTTTCCTCCCTGCCCTCTCACTACAAAGCCAAAAGGCAAAGCCCCATCGGCAAGAATGAAGGCAAACAAAAGTTTTGATTATTTTATAGGGCAACTTTCCAAACATAACCTTCCTCTTTTCTTTTCTATTTTGTGCACTAGAAAAAAAAAAAAAACAACGTCTTCACTGGCAGCACAGCATCCGCTGGCGGCAAGATAAACAGTAACAGGCAATTATGTTTGAAGAACCACAGTGATGGCTAAGAGCTGCATTTCAACATACTGACTTAGCAGCAAACAGCACCTGAGCCATGTACTTGTCTCCTAATTTGTAAATGGACCTAATCCTGTTATTACAGAATAATTGCTGCAAATCAGCACAATTACTTGAAAGTCAGGAATAAACACATACATACCAGTAGCTGTTTTCTACAAATGATTATCAAAACAAAGAAAAGCAATGGATTGTGGCAACATTAAGACAATATTTATTCCCTTCAGTATTTAGGCAAGTTTATTTGAAGCTGTCATCTTCAACTAGTAATGATGCCAAAGACTTTAGAGATTCCATAAACCTTTTGAATCTAAACTCCTCTCAACTCAAAGTTGAACACTTCCCCAGAGCAATATCTGCAAATCCTGATGACATAAACTCCTCCACTTTGATGGTTCATTATCAAACAAAATTAAGGAAGTTATTTTTTGTTGTTATTTGGGCCACACCCAGCGCTGCTCAGGGGTTACTCCAGGCTCTATGCTCAGAAAGTCTTGCTCTGGAAGTCTTGAGGGATCATATGGGATGCTGGTGATCGAATTTGGATTGGCTGTGTGCATGGCAAAAGCCCTAAGCTCTGTGCTATTGCTCAAGCCCTCAAACAAAATTAAGTAACAGCACGCACACAGACAATGAGAGCTCCCAAGTACTCTTTTTGTTTTGTTTTGTTTTTGTTTTTGTTTTTGGACCACACCCGGTGACGCTCAGGGGTTACTTCTGGCTATGCGCTCAAAAGTCGCTCCTGGCTTGGGGGACCATATGAGAAACCGGGGGATCGAACTGTGGTCCTTCCTAGGTTAGCGCAGGCAAGGCAGGCACCTTACCTCCAGCGCCACCGCCCGGCCCCTTCCCCAAGTACTCTTCTCAGTGATCCTCAAGATTTTATAAAAGCAAATGAAATAGCCAATTTATAAGTTTCCCATTTGTTTCTCAGTAATACTGTATGAAACAAGGCTGCCTCATCAATGTTATCAAATTTTCTTTCTATAGAGAATTCTGCTGGGAATCAAGTGATTCAGAAGAGAACTAAAAGGACTCACCTCCTGGACAATGCCTCATGGCCATCTTACATCTCCTGGATTCAGCAATTGTTGGGCAGGGTATCGTGTCTTTTGCTGGCTTTTTCACAATTTGTCTGGTTCTAGTTTCCAGACCCCATTTAAATCCACAGGTGCGATTATTTCTGCTGCACGTTCCCCATTCACTCCAATGACCAACTTCACATCCTTCTAATAAAGAAAAAAGGGAAAAAAAGAGTAAAGAAAGAAAACAGATAAAAATTTTATATCCCTGTGCCAGCCTGTCATCTAAGTTAGCAAGCAGCATTTTCCACACATTCACCTTCAGAGGCAAAATTTAAATTATTCAGCTATCAAAGACCTATGCTTGCCTTTGGGGAGTTTTAATATTTTCATCTATAACACACAACAGCAACATATGTCATTTAAAAACTATTGTTCTTGGTGCTGGAGAGATATTATAGTGGTAGGGCATTTGTGTTGCATGCGGCTGACATGGGATGGACCTGGTTCATTCCTGGCATCCCATATAATCCCCTGAGCTTGCCAGTAGTAAGTTCTGAGTGCAGAGCCAGGAGTAACCCCTGAGTATCACCCCAATATGGTCCAAAAGCCAATCAATTAATAAATAATAAATAAATAAATAAATAAAAACTATTATTCTTGAACTAGAGAGATAATACAGTGGATACAGTGTCTCCCTTATACATATCTGACTGGATTTAATTCCAAATATATGTTTAAAACCCAAATGGGGGCTAGTTGTATAGCACAGTGGTAGGGCATTTGCCATGGTCCTGGCTGACCAAGGGCAGACCCAGGTTTGATCCCCAGCATCCCATATCATCCCGAGTCTGCCAGGAGCAATTTCTGAGTACAGAGCCAAGTTTAACCCTTGAGCACCATTGGATGTACCCCCAAACCAAAAATCAATAAATAAATCCCAAATACATTAATCCCAAATAGGTTCAAATACCAAATAGGGCCCTGAGCCCTGTCAGGAGTGAACTCTGAGAATAGAGCTAAGGAATAAGCCCATAGCACCACCAACTAAACACCCCCCAAAAGTAAGAAGCTAGCATATACTATTGGACTTGGTTCAGTTTTCCAAGAGTTTATATATTCTAAAGCAATGAAGTATATAATCTTAAAACAAAAATAATTTAAAAGCATGAGATTTTTTTCAAATGTTGAATTTATAGTATTTATTATAACAACTTTAGCTAAATCAGTTTAAATACTAGTTCATCTGATAAATTGCTGAAATTTCTAATATTTTTGTTTTTTGTTTATTTTGTTTTAAATTTTTATTTTGACCAAAGTGGAATACAAATTTTTCATAGTAATTTTTTAGGTACATAGTGATATTGAGTCAGGGGCACTCCCACCACCAATGCTATCCTCCCTCCACTGCTGTTCCCACCATGGATCCCACATCCCCCTCCTTTACCACCTTGGTTGCTAGTATAAGTGGTTCCCTCTGTGTCTAGCATGTTTGATCATTTTTTTATTTCTACTTAATGTTCATATGGCTGTCTGGTCTTGGTATCCTCCATTATTTCCCCCTCAATTTGTGAGATGATATAAGATGGTTTAAATTATTTGGTTCTGTTTGAAGAGAAGAAAAATAAATAAATAAATAAATAAATAAATAACTGAATAAATGAATAAATAAATAAATAAAATGGGACAAAAATCAAACAAGCAAAAAATGGAGAAGTCCTTCTACAGGCTGTAAATGTCAGTTTAAGAGAAGAAAGGGAAAAAGGGAGAAACCCAAGAACAATACTAAAAAATTAAAAAAAAATTAAGCAAAAAACTCAAAAGCACCACAGCAATAAAGATACCAACCACACAATAACAACGGTTCAGGAAAAAAAAGAAAAGAAAAAAAAAACCAACAAAACACACACACACAACCCTGGGGGGGGGAGGGACAAGCAACACATAACAACAATAGCAAAAACAAAAAAAGTTGCCCAACTATGAGAGACTGTGAGTACTGCCTGTGTGTGTTTTTCTACTGTCCTCTGTCCTCAACCCCTCACGATGGGCCAAAAAGGGCCCAGAAAAATCGCTCTCCTAGAGATTCCAGAAGAGCGCTGCCATTCCACTTTGCTTCACAGCCCTGCACTCATTCTAATGAATGAACCCCACTGCAACACGCCGAAAAAAAAATCACACTAGGAACTGTGCTGGATCTTTGAAGCCCAGCATATCTCTTTGGAGTGTATTCTCTGTTGCATGCTCAGACCTAAGATTTAATCCTGTGTGTGGCTTCAACCATGAAGGGCTCCCCTTCTTTGGAAGTGAGTCTCCCAGAAAGGCTGGAGCAAGAAGAGTGTGGCCACGCACATCATTTAGCCAATGAATACCACTACAACAGGTAGAAAAACCCACAATACAAGTATGACAATAAGGAAAAACGCAAGCCAGGGGCCCGGGAGATAGCATGTAGGTAAGGCATTTGCCTTTCATGCAAAAGATCATGGGTTCGAAACCCGGTGCCCCATATGGTCCCCCGTACCTGCCAGGAGCAATTTCTGAGCATGGAGCCAGGAGTAACCCCTGAGCACTGCCGGGTGTGACCCAAAAACAAACAAAAAACAAAAAACAAAAAAACGCAGGCCAGTACCAGGAATAGAGAATGAAGATGGCAACACTGATGACCAGAAAATGGCCAACCAAGTAGTCAGTCACTCAGATATGGAGTTTAGAGAATATGGAGGATGCTCACAGAACTCAAAGAAAATAGATTGAGTTGAACAGAACACTAATAAGAACCAAGAAAATAAGAAGACAGAAAACCGAAAACTCCAAACTGAAATAACAGATCAAATAACAGGTCTGAAAAACTCAGTAGACCAATTGACAGACAAATGGATAAGCTCTCCAACAGGTAACAGAAGCTGAGGATAAAATGAATGATCTGGAAGATGAGATGCATAATAACTCCATACAGTGGAAGAGATTGGGAAAAAGCCTTAAAGCAAATGATCAGACAATGGAAAAATTAGTCAAAGAATGCGAACAGATGAAAATAGAAGTCAATGATAAGCTCAACAGAAACAACTTTAAGAATCATTGGAGTCCAGAGACCTAGAAAGAAAATTGCCAGGAAGAAACAACATTCAAGAACATCATTAAAGAGAAACTACCAGAGATAAAGAATATATGCGATCAAATCCTGCACACCTGATTATTACCAACTATAGAGATCCCAGAAAAAAACCCCAAGACACATCCTAGTCACAATGATGAACCCCACAGATACAGACAGAATTCTGAAAGCAGCAAGATCAAAAAGGGAAATTACATTCAAGGGAGCATCCTTGAGATTTACAGCAGACCTGTCATAAGAAAAACTCAAGGCCAGAAGGCAGTGGTGGGACATAGTGACAAAACTCAATGAAATAAATGCTTCGCCTGGAAAACTGCACCCAGCAAAATTCACTTTCAAGTTTGAAGGAAGAATACATGGCATCACAGATAAACAATAGCTCAGACTTTACAGACTCAAAACCAGCCTTAAAAGAAAGACTGAAATACCTACTCTAAAATAAGACTGACCAACAGACACACCAAACTTCGACATAAATATGGCAATAAATCCCATGACAACACTTTCTCTCAATGTCAATGGACTAAATGCACCAATTAGACACAGAGTGGCTAAATGGATGAAAAAACTCAACCCAACCTTCTGCACCCTACAGGAAACACATCTGAATAGTCAAAAGAAACACAGACTCAAAATAAAAGGCTGGAGGAAAATCATCCAAGCAAACAACACCCACAAAAAAAGTGGAGTGGCCACACTAAGAGCAGATGATGCAAACTTTATACTCAGAAAACTTGTAAGGAAAAACATGGACATTTCGTATTAATCAAAGGATATGTACAGCAGGAAGAAATCACTCTCCTAAACATATATGCACTGAATGAGGGGCCAGCAAAATATTTAACACAATTGTTAACAAATATGAAAAAGAATATCAATAACAACACAATAATTATGGGAGACTCAACACGGCTTTGTCACCACTGGATAGGTCAACCAGACTGAAACCCAACAAGAATATACTAGACCTGAGAAGTAAAATGGAAGAAAGGAGCCTAATATATATGTGTATATATATATTAGGCTCCTTTCTTCCATTTTACTTCTGGAAAATGCTGGCACATAAAACATGCCTCCATAATATCAAGAAGATAGAAATTTTGCAGGCTACCTTCGCTGACCACAAGGCTCTGAAATTATATGTGAATTCCAAAGGGACACAGAAGAAAAACTTTAACACCTGGAAGTTAAACAGCCTCATACTTAATAACCAGTGGGTCCGAGATTAAATCAAAGAGGAAATCAAAACTTTCCTGGAAACAAATGAAAATAAAGACACAAACTATCAGAACTTATGGGACACAGCAAAATACAGTACTGAGAGGAAAATTTATAGCTTTGCAAGCACACATCAGGAAGGAAGAAGGGACCTACCTGAATAGCTTAATGACGCAGCTCATAGAATTAGAAAGTGCTCAACAAAAGGAACCAAAAATAGGGAGACAGCAGGAAATAACAAAGCTCAGAGCAGAAATCAACAAAGTGGAAACCCAAAAAACAATCCAAAAGATCAATGAAAGCAGAAGTTGGTTCTTTGAGAAAATAAACAAGATTGATAGACCACTGGCAAAACTAACAAAGAAACAGAAAAAGAGAAAGTTGATAACTCGTCTTAGGAATGAAAAAGGAGAGATCACTACTGATATGGCAGAGATTCAAAGGGTAATCAGAAACTAATTTGAGAAACTCTATGCCACTAAATATAAGAACCTGGAAGAAATGGATAAATTCTTGGACTCTTATAGTCTTCCACAGTTGAATAAGAGGATGTAGCATATCTAAACACCTCCATCACTATTGAGGAAATTAAAATAGTAATCAAATATCTGCCCTAAAACAAAAGCCTAGGCCCAGATGAATTCACTAATGAATTCTTTCAAACTTTCCAAAAGGAACTACTACCAATCCTGGCAAGACTCTTTCATGAAAAAAACAAAACAAAACAGTAACACTTCCAAATAGCTTTTATGAAGCCAAAATCACCTTGATACCTAAACCAGACAGAGATGCTATGAAAAAAGAAAATTACAGGCAACTATCCTTGATGAATGCAGTTGCAAAGATCCTCAACAAAATCCTGGCAAATAGGATTCAATGCCTCATTAAGAAGATAATCCACTACAATCAAGTAGGTTTCATCCCAGGAATGCAAGGATGGTTTAACATCTATAAATCTAACAACATAATACACAGCATCAACAACAAGAAAAATAAAAATCAGATGCTCATATCAATAGATGCAGAGAAAGCATTTGAAAAGGTCCAACACCCATTCTTGATCAAAACTCTCAGCAAGATAGGAATGAAAGGAACCTTCTTCAATATAGTTAAAGCCATCTACCACAAGCCAGTGCCAAATATCATCCTCAATGGAGGAAAAATAAGAGCCTTTGCTCTAAATTCTGGCACAAGACAAGGCTGTCCTCTCTCACCACTCCTATTCAATATAGTACTGGAAGTACTCACTATAGCGATTAGGCAAGGAAAAGATATTAAGGGAATCCAGATAGGAAAGGAAGAAGTCAAGCTCTTGCTGTTTGCAGATGACATGATACTCTACATAGAAAACCCTAATGACTCTACCAAAAAGCTTCTAGAAACAATAGCTCATATAGCAAGGTGGCAGGCTACAAAATTAACACACAAAAATCAATGGCCTTTCTATACACCAATAGTAATAAAGAAGAAATGGACATTAAGAAAAACAACCCCACTCACAATAGTGCCACACAAACTCAATATCTTGGAATTAACTTGACTAAAAATGTGAAGGACCTATACAAAGAAAAATATAAAAACTCTGCTCAAGAAACAAGAGAGGAGCAGCAGAAATGGAAACACATACCCTGCTCATGAATTGGCAGGATTAACATCATCAAAATGGCAAAGCATTGTACAGATTTAATGCATTCCCTCTAAAGATACCCATGACAATCTTCAAAGAAATGGATCAAGCACTTTTGAAATTCATTTGGAACAATAAACACCCTCAAATAGCTAAAGCAATCATTGGGAAAAAGAATATAGGAGGTATTACTTTCCCCAACTTTAAACTGTACTACAAAGCAATAGTTATCAAAACAGCGTGATATTGGAATAAAGACAGACCCTCAGATCAGTGAAATAGGCTTGCGTACTCAGAGAATATTCCCCAGACATACAATCACCTAATTTTTGATAAAGGAGCAAGAAATCCTAAATGGAGCAAACAAGTGGTTTTGACACAACTGGCTAGCCACTTGCAAAAAATTGAATTTAGACTCCCAGTTAACATCATGTACGAAGGTAAAATCCAAATTAAAGACCTCAATATCAGATGTGATACTATAAGGTATATAGAACAACATGTAGGTAAAAAAATTCCATGACATTGAGACTAAAGGCATTATCAAGGAGAAAACTGCACTCTCCAAACAAGTGAAAGCAGAGATTAACAGATGGGAATATATTAAGCTGAGAAGCTTCTGCACATCGAAGGAAATAGTGTCCAGGATACAAGAGCCACCCACTGAGTGGGAGAAACTTTTCACCCAGTACCCATCAGATAAGGGGCTAATCTCCAAAATATACAAGGCACTGACAGGAACTTTACAAGAAAACAAAATAAAACCATCAAAAAGTGGGGAGAAAAAATGGACAGATAATTTGATAAAGAAGAAATACAGATGGTCAAAAGGCACATGAAAAAATGCTCCACATCACTAATCATCAGGGACATGCAAATTAAAACAATTATGAGGTACCACCTCACACCACAGAGAGTGGCACACATCACAAAGAATGAGAACAAGAAGTGTTGGCAGGGATGTGGAGAGAAAGGAACTCTTAGCCACTACTGGTGGGAATGCCATCTCATTCAACCTTTCTGGAGAGCTATATGGAGATTCTTCCAAAAACTGGAAATTGAGCTCCCATAATATCCAGCTATACCACTCCTAGGAATATGCCCTAGGAACACAAAAATACAATACAAAAATCCCTTCCTTACACCTATATTCATTGCAGCACTATTTACCATAGCAAGACTCTGGAAACAACAAAGATGCCCTTCAACAGATGAATGACTAAAGAAATTGTGGTACATATATACAATGGAATATTATGCAGCTGTCAGGAGAGATGAAGTCATGAAATTTTTCTATACATGGATGAACATGGAATCTATTATGCTGAGTGAAATTAAGTCAGAGAGAGTGAGAAAGACGCAGAATGATCTCACTCATCTATGGGTTTTAAGAAACATGAAAGACATTCTTGCAGTAATTTTCAGAGACAAAAGAGAGGAGGGCTTGAAGTTACAGCCCACCTCATGAACCTCACCACAAAGAGTGATGAGTTACTTAGAGAAATAACTATATTGTGAACTATTCTAACAAGAATGTATGAAGGAAATAGAAGGCCTGTGTAGAGTATAGGTGGGGGTGGGGTGAGGAGGAGGGATATTGTGGATAAGGGTGGTGGGAATGTTGCACTGGTGATGAGGGTGTCCTCTTATATGACTGAAACTCAATCTCAACCACAATCATGTTTGTAATCAAGGTGTTTAAATAAAAAAATATTTTAAAAAAAGTTAATTTGTGCTTCCTCTCTTTTTTTTCTTGCATAGGCACAGTTGGGGACATTAGAAAGGGCATTCCTTTGGCCTAAGAGATACAGGGTTTCTCCAACCTTGAAGTATACTGTCATGGGAATAACTACGGGCTCCATACATATTCTTCTACTCTCCCCTTGGTCCTTTGGTGGTATTTGGAAACTTTCTGCTCCATCGTGGATGATGAAATCCTGCCTGTGTAGCTAGAGATCTTGGAATTTGTACAGGTCCAAGGATAGAGCTTAGGATGGAGTCTTTATTTATGGTTCTGGTTCTAGTTCATCGTTATTGTTTTAATTAGTCTTCTGTAGTTGGTTTTTGCCCCGATCCTAGGATGAAGCATAGAATAGAGTCTTTCCTTATATATCCAGATCTGCTCAGTAGCAGTTGTCTCATTCAGACCTCTGGAGTTAGAGATCTTGGTTGTTGTACAGATCATAAGCCAAGGCCTAGATTAGGGTCTTTTTTATTGTTCTCAGGATAAGTTCTGCCCAGTCATGGTTATCACAGTCAGTCTTCTGTAGATATCAAAGTTAGTTTTTGTACCAACCAAAGAATGATATATCTTCTGAATTCATCTTATCGTTAGGAGGTGAGGTAAGACAATCTACTCTTCGTCCAAGTTGTTGCCATTTCTTCATTATGAGAGTATCATATCAAAAGCAGTACATGATGTTGCCAAAGCAGTATTAAGAATATCCCAGAGGAAGTTTGATTCCTGGAGCTATTGCAGAGAATTGTGTCAGTTCTATGTTTGAGATCTAGGGTTCAAGGTTGGACGGTCACTGTCTAATCACATGGAGTCTAAATTAGGACCACATGACATATGTTCAAGGTGGGAGGTACCCCTGTACTGTAAAGTATATGAGTTCTTATCCATAATAGATAAGAGCTTGTTTCAATATTCAAAATTTCCTCCTTTTTACTACACCTTTGCAAGAAGAAATGGTGGTATATTATATTGCTGGTGCATTTAGGTGTGAGAGTGTCAGGCTCCATCATCTCTGTGCCCTGGTTTTGACCTGAGCTATTATCCTCGGCTTACATACATACACTCACATATTTATAAAGGAAAAACAATAAATAAAATAAGTTTAAAAAATATTAATGGAACAAAGTGATGCAGGAGACTATCTTATATTTGGGGATAATCAGGTTAAGGGGTAGTATTATATAGGTCATAAATTTATAAAGGAAATATAGGCTTCCCCATTGTCTTTTGAGATTTTCTTGTGAAGGGTGGAATCCAGAGTACATTTTCATCACACACCCTGGTCTTGTTGAGATTGAGAAACGATTTGTGGCAGAAAGGATAGAGTTCTTGCACTAGGTAACCTTCTGGAGCTCAGTTCAGTTTCAAACAACAGTCCACATTTGGGGGGTAAGCAGGAGGGCAACAGAGCATGAGTCAGTAGGGGTGTTGGTTGTAGATTGTTGCTGGGGGACGAGATGTAGGACTGGGTGGGTGTCCATTCGCTTGAGATCTGGGTGATGGCTTTTTGGGGGAGGCGGTCGTCTTGATACCTAATGGGTTAAGAACTGAGAGTAAAAAGTGTTAATAAGTTGGGATATCGAAAAATGTGGAGGGGATAGTAGGATTTTTCAAGGTGGGGAGGAGGGATAGTGTATAGGAGAAGCTATATACAATATAGGCATGGGTTGTTTACAATTTAGATTTGGCTCTCATAGAGGAGTCCTCTATGTACTCATGCCTACATAAAAACATACAATACTGATCTGTTCTTAAGCTGTTGTTAGAGGTCTGACCCTACTAGGATGGGTCTGAGCTCTTAGGACTGGTTGAATAAAGAAACACAATTAGCTTAGGTATAGCTCAAGAAAAAGAGGAAGAAAGAGCAAAAGATAAGAGTAGAAAAGAAAAATAGGTAATATAGTAAAATTAAGGTTAAAAATTAGAAAATCAAGATAATGACGAGGAAGAAGAGGTAGAAGGAAAAGGGGGAGAAAGAAAAAAGTAGTGAGAAGAGAGAAGAAAGGAGAGAGAAAGGAAATGTTAATTTGCCCAAATATGTTCTATAAGTAAGTAGGTCCTGTTATATAAGTCTGTGGTTTGCAGTTGATTGTTTCAGTGGTCTGGATGGTCACATGCTTTAAGTCCTAATAGATGCAGGAGTTTCTACCCTATTCGATCGTTGTATTTATTCCTGGAGTATTCAATGTACATATGGTGTAGATTCTAAGTACCTCAGAAAAGTGCTGTCATTTTGTGTTTATCCTTCATCTTCTGGCTTACTTATTTTAACATAATATTTTGTAGATCCATCCATGTTGCTCCACTAAGATAATATTTTGTAGATCCATTCAAAGTCTACGATTACATTGTTTCTGACTGCTATGTACTATTCCATTGTGTATAAATACCACATATTCATGATCCACTCGTCTGTTTTGGACATCAAGGATCGTTCCAAATCTTGGCTATTGTGCTGAGTGCTGTGGTAAATAATGGAGTATACACATACTTTGGGATGAATGTTCTTCTAACTTGTGGGTAAATAATCAGGAGAGCAATTGCTGGGTCGTATGGCAGCTCAATTCTAATTTTACTGAGCAGTCTCCACACTGTTTTCCATAGGGCTTGAACCAGGGAGCATTCCCACCAGCAGTGGATGAGAGTTCCTTTCTTACCACATACACCAACAGAGATTGTTCCTGTTATGTTTGATATGGGCCATCCTCACTGGTGTAAGGTGGTACCTCATTGATTGGATTTCCCTAATGAAGAGAGAAGGTGAACATGTTTTCATGTGTCTGTTGGCCATCTTTCGCTCTTCCTCAAAGAAGTGTCTATTCATTTCTTCTCCCCATTTTTCTATGGCTTTATTAGATTTTTTTGGAGCTCATCTTTCTGAATGGTTTGTAATATCCTAGATATCAGCCCTTTATCTGACGTGTTGAGTACCAACATTTTTTCCCATTCCATTAACTGTCTTCTAGTATAAGTTAGGGTTTTCTTTGCCATGCAGAAACCTTTTAGTTTGATGTAGTCCCATTTATTTAGATCTGATGCTAGAATTCTTGCCATTGGCATTCTATCCTCAAAGCCTTTTACGATATATAGGTCTTCGAGTGTTCTGCCTATTTTTTCCTCAATAAGCTTTATGAATTTGGGTCTGATTTCAAGGTCTTTAATCCATTTTGAGTTGACTTTTGTGTAAGGTGTGAGGTATGTATCAATTTTTAATTTCTTACAGGTGGTTACCCAGTTGTTCCAACACCATTTGTTGAATAGACTGCCTTTGTTTCGTTTTAAGTTCTTGGCTCTTTTGTCAAATATTAGTTGACTGTATATTTGGGGGTTTTATCTCTGAATATTCTGTTCTAACCCACTGATCTGAGACTCTGTCTTTGTTCTAGTACTATGCTGTTTTTATCACCATGGCTTTATAATAAAGCTTCAGGTTAGGCAAAGAAATGCCACCTAGATTCTGGTTTTTCACTATGTATTTGGCTACCCTGGGTCTTTTGTGGTTCCAGATGAATTTTATAATTGGTTGTTCTAAATCCTTAAAAATGATGTTTTAATTTGGATATAGATTGCATTGTATCTATATAGAAGTTTAGGTAAGATAACCATTTTGACTATGTTGATTCTACCTGCTCATGAGCATAGTATGTTCTATTTTCTTAGGTTCTCTTCAATTTCTTTCTGAAGTGTTTTGATATGGTATATGTCCTTCACTTCTCTTGTATGGTTGATACCTAGATATTGATATTTTTTGATACTATTTTAAATGGGATTGTCTCCTTAATCTTTTTCTCCTCTACTTCATTGTTTGTATAGAGAAACACTACTGTCTTTTGGGTATTGACTTTGAAGCCAGTCACTTAGCTATATTGGTTAATTGTTTCCAGGTGTTTTACTGTGGACTCTTTAGGGTTTTTGATCTATATCATCATATCATCTGCTAAAAGAGATAGTTTGAGTTCCTCTTTCCCTATTTAGATTCCTTTGATTCCCTTCTCTTGTCTGATTGCTATTACTAGAACTTCCAAAACTATATTGAATAAAAGTGGAGAGAGTGGACAGCCATGTCTAGTTCCTGATGTTAGTGGAAATGCTTTCATTTTTTCACCATTAGGGATAATGTTAGCTGTGGGCTTTACATAGATAGCTGTAACTATCTTGAGGAAGGTTCCTTCTAGTCCTATTTTGCTGAGTGTTTTCATCATGAATGGGTGTTGGATTTTGTCAAACGCTTTCTCTGCCGGTTGATATAATTATGTAATTTTTATCTTTCTTGTTGATATGATGTATGATGTTGATTGATTTGCATATGTTGAACCATCCTTGCATCCTGGTATGAAACCCAATTGGTCATGGTGCATAATCCTTTTGATGTAATGTTGAATTCGGTTTGCTAAGATTTTGTTGAGGGTTTTTGCATGTATGTTCATTAGTGAGATTCATCTGTAGTTTTCTTTCTTGGTGGTGTCTTTGCCATCTTTGGGAATGAGTGTGATATTAACTTCATAAAAGGAATGAAGGAGTATTCCTGTCTTTTCAATGGTTTGGATGAGTCTGTGGATCAGTGGTAGTAATTCTTCTCGGAATGTTTGATAGAATTCACCTGTAAAACCATCTGGACCTGGACTTTTGTTCTTGGGGAGTTTCTTAATTATTGATTCAATTTTCTCAGATGTAATTGGCCTGTTTAGGTTTTCTATATCCTCCTTATCCAGTCTTGGAAGACGATATTTTTCCAGAAATCTATCGGTTTCTTCTGGATTTTCTAACCTGACTGAGTAAAGTTGTTCATAATAAGTCCTCATGAGGTGCTGGATTTCTTGGGGTTCTGTTGTAATATCTCCTCTTTCATTTGTGATCCTATTTATTTAGGTGTTTTCCCTCTTAAAAACATGACCTTAAAAAGAGTCAACAGTTAAAATCTACAATAAAAGATACTTCTATCATGAGAAGAGTGAAAATTCTATAGTTCACTACTAAATGCTCCCATGTCTGCTCTTGAAGGGCTCATCAATGTGATTTTTGAAAGTACATGTTAAAGAATGGGCGTTTGTTTTGCATTTAATGATTCTCTCAGTTATTTCAGTTGGTGTTTGAAAACTACAATTGGGAATTTTATTCCTGAAACTAAAGCTGTATAGTACTACAGTTTGAACAGTAAAAAAATATAAGATCAGGTATCTTATTGTTTTGTTGTTGTTGTTTTTTGCTTTTTTTTAGTTTTGGAAATCTGGTGCACTCAGCGGTTCTCACAGGCAGCAAACAGGAGGTCATCTACAAGGCTGGCAAACACCCTGCCGACTGTGCTACCTCTCTGGTCCTGATCAAATATTTAATAATATATCTTTCTCCTATTTGTACAAAGGCTTTTAGCTACCTCTTTTGTAAATACATACAGTAAATCAATAAGCTATTTGCCAATCCATTGGATAGGGATAGCAGTGTGGTATTGGGATATAAGCATGGCAAATTAAATCTCAAATTAGCCATTAAAATACTACTATAGTAGAGGAGAGGAGGGCTTTGACCCAGAGACCATGCACAATATTTCAACATTGCAGATCTTAAGGTGCCAAGCTTATTTTAGCCTTTCAAATATATTTTATATTTTTATTTGGGGAGAGGGAAGGGGTCTTTGTAACATGTTTATATTTTAGGGTTTCAGCAGTATTACCATTGAACATATATAATGGGTGAATTTTGCAATTTAAATATTCTAACTATGTTCTTCTCATGCCTTTCTTATTTAATAGGAGAGGGTCTGAGTGTGTGTGTTAACTCACATGTGCATAGGCCCATAAGTACACTTTGCTTCAAAGGTCTCAAATTTAAGAGTGTATTGAAAGGACCTTCAAGCTGCTATTTTAGAAGAATTTTGCACAATTAAGAAAGTGATCAATGTTCTTCTGTTTCCATTTTTAAGACACTAGGAAGCTTCACTTATAAATTCTTCCCTATAAGTTATACATCCTATCAATGTTTAATAAAATTCAGGAATTTCTTACTTTTGGAGGTGTACAGTTGGTGGTGCTATGGACTAATTCCTTAGCTCTATTCTCAGAGCTCACTACTGCAGAGCTCAGGGCCCTATTTGGGATTTGAACTTATTTGGGATTTAATCAATTTGGGATTGATTGAATGATTGCTTTTTGGTTTGGGGGCTATATCCAATGGTACTCAGGGCAAAATTTAAATTATACAGCTATCAAAGACCTATGATTGCCTTTGGGGAGTTTTAATATTTTCACCTATCACACACAATTGCAAAATATGTCATTTTAAAAACTATTGCTCTTGGGACTGGAGAGATAGCATAGTGGGGTAGGGCATTTGTGTTGCATGTAGCTGACCCGGGATGGACCTGGTTCGATTCCTGGCATCCCATATGGTCCCCTGAGCTTGCCAGTAGTGATTTCTGAGTGCAGATCCAGGAGTGTATAGGGGATGAAAAGGTAATATTCTTGTGCACTTCATTTTATACAAAGGCAGGTACTAGTAGATCTTACATTTTAATCACTTGTACAAAATTAGCTGAAAGGTTTTTCAAACACTCAGAAAGTATAACAATTATTAAAAAAAAATAAAAAGTATAAATGTATAAGTATATATTCTTTTTTTTTTTTTTTG